>QXVZ01005039.1:0-15038 GCA_008931825.1 Phallusia fumigata
ATAAGAACACTACAAATGAGCAAAATATAAAAACAACGAAAAACCCTACAATTTACAATTTCTACAATTTACATTGTCGTAAAATTATTCTCAGCTGATCCGATGCATCTAGCGTCACGTATTTTATACTTTTGACAGTGACAGGTGACAGCAATAATAAATGTTTTTTGTGGTTAACAATGCTGGTGTATGAATCCAAAATATTCGTAGTAATTTTAAAACAAACGGGACTAAAAACAGTCCTGGACATTCAAACAAATGCGTGATGCTACACAAGCTTACGATACAAATAATTATAATCAACAAACAGCAGTGTGGTAAATCAAATATAATAAACAACGACAGCAGTGTGGTAAATTAATCATTACTTTACGTCACAAAATACTATATTTCGAAACTTGGGTTCTTTGCTACTCGTACTAAAAATTATTGCATCGAGTTTCCTGATTTATTATTTCTATGTAACAAAACAAAACGCGCGAAATTAAAAACAATTGAATCGGATTCCAATCTGAAGCGTTGCGTTACATGTTTATTCGTTGTGCATGTTGTTTTTGGTCAATTGTTTTGCTTACATTTGTTTAAAATAGATATTACTTGATACCAACGTTTTTTCGGTTCGTTTTTTTTGTAATATTGCATACATTTGGTCTCAACTCTTAAGTCTTAACCTGAAGCGTGGTCTTATCAGACATTAGTCATTTTAAATCTTGAAATCAACTGCTGTTTTGTGTATTGCGTATAATAATGGATCCCCACGTTGTTTCATCGGACAGTGATGATTTTGAGGCATTTTTAAATGCTGTAAAGACACCAAAGAATTCACGATACAGATATTCATCAGGAAGCTTATCAGATTTCATTGTGAAGACAAGTGATGAAGATTCCAGCTTTAAGTTGTCATACCACTGTAAATCTTCATCATCTGAGAATCCCATAGAAGGATTGGACAGGCTCTGTTTAAACGACCAAGAAAACATTTTAAGCTGTGAGCGGCAAGCAAGCAACAAGGAAAATAGCTTAAAGTCTAATGAAATGATCGGTGGAAACTCCTCAGGCAATGGTAGTACAAACCATTTAGATATTGCAACAAAGCATTCCAACACACAATTTACATCAAATAAGGAAAAAATCAGACAAGACTCCTGTTTGGTTCCTGATAACACTTTAAAAACAAGGGATTTAAATCAATCTACTGCTGTTGAATCTAAAAAAGGAAAACTAACATCCAGGCGTACAGATTATCTCACACCTAGTAAGCTTTTAAAACATCCGACAAAGTCAGTGACNTACATGTTGTTTTTGGTCAATTGTTTTGCTTACATTTGTTTAAAATAGATATTACTTGATACCAACGTTTTTTCGGTTCGTTTTTTTTTGTAATATTGCATATATTTGGTCTCAACTCTTAAGTCTTAACCTGAAGCGTGGTCTTATCAGACATTAGTCATTTTAAATCTTGAAATCAACTGCTGTTTTGTGTATTGCGTATAATAATGGATCCCCACGTTGTTTCATCGGACAGTGATGATTTTGAGGCATTTTTAAATGCTGTAAAGACACCAAAGAATTCACGATACAGATATTCATCAGGAAGCTTATCAGATTTCATTGTGAAGACAAGTGATGAAGATTCCAGCTTTAAGTTGTCATACCACTGTAAATCTTCATCATCTGAGAATCCCATAGAAGGATTGGACAGGCTCTGTTTAAACGACCAAGAAAACATTTTAAGCTGTGAGCGGCAAGCAAGCAACAAGGAAAATAGCTTAAAGTCTAATGAAATGATCTGTGGAAACTCCTCAGGCAATGGTAGTACAAACCATTTAGATATTGCAACAAAGCATTCCAACACACAATTTACATCAAACAAGGAAAAAATCAAACAAGATTCCTGTTTGGTTCCTGATAATACTTTAAAAACAAGGGATTTAAATCAATCTACTGCAGTTGAATCTAAAAAAGGCAAACTAACATCCAGGCGTACAGATTATCTGACACCTAGTAAACTTTTAAAACATCCAACGAAGTCGGTGACAACTCCTATTCGCAAGGTTGTATTTTCATCTGACAGTGAAGATGATGTTTTCCAAACAAGCCAGAGGCTTCCAACTGGCCCTAAAACACCACTAAAATTTTCTGATTCTGAAAATGAAAGTGATTTTAAACTTGGCATAGAAAAGCCGAAAATGATTTTTATTTCCTCAAGTGACTCTGACAATGAAGATACAGGGCCTCCATCTTTGTTTGACCGGATTAAACCCAATCACATAAAGAAAACACAGACAGTTAAAAGTGCCTCATCTGATTCTGAAGAGTGTTTGTCTCTGTTAGGAAGGATAAACAAAACAAAACATCCTGGCAAAAAATCTGTTGATCTGACAGAAAACAGTAAAAGCGGCATGCCACATCTAAGAGGGGACTCATTTGGCAGTTACAGGACTCCAAAGCAAAAAGATTACAAAAAGCAAGCTCAGACTGAAAAAATCAACAGGACAAGAATGCATTGCTCAGTTAAAGGCTGCTTTTTAACATCCCTCGACCTTCCGGATCCAAAACACGCTGGTAAGGCATTCCAGCGGAATAAACTTGAGCTAACTACAAAGTTGTTTAAACTTTTCAACACTTCAGTATTTGATGACCAACTGCCGGAAAACATGGAAGTGACATGGGCAAAGCGACTGACAAAGACTGCTGGAATAACGAAATGCAGGCGAATTACTAAAACTATCAAAAACTCATCAGGCGCTGCTGTAATTTCGCGACAACATGAGGCCTCTATATCACTTTCTGATAAAGTGATAGACTCTGCCTGTAGACTAAGGGATACTCTTGTTCATGAAATGTGTCATGCCGCTGTGTGGCTTGTTAACAATGCCAATGAAAGTCATGGACCCTTTTGGAAGTCGTGGGCTGCTAAGGCAAGGCGAACTCATCCTGAATTACCCCTTATTGAGCGATGCCATAACTATGATATACAGTACAAGTATGTATATCAGTGCACCAGGTGAGTGGCAACACATACTTTTGTACATAGGCCATTAACAATTACAAGGTTGTGCTAACATTCACCTTAAATGTTGGAAAAAGATTTTTGCATGATCTATCTTCAAAAATATATTTGCTTTAATTACATGAGTCTAAAAAGCAATGTTGTTGCCTTCCCGGCCTTAAAATAAAAGTTAATGGCAACTTTAAAAAGCAATTTAATTTTTTGCAGGTGCAAAACTGAGATAGGTAGACATTCCAAATCACTGGACACAAGCAAAAAAGTGTGTGGCCGGTGTCATGGAAAACTGGAGTTGAACACTTCTACAAATAAAAATGGGACTCCGGCTAAACCAAGGCGAGCCAATCCTTTTGCTAATTTTGTCAAGGACAATTACAAAGACACACGGTCGAGAATTGAGAGCAGCGGAATGCCTGTATTACATAGAGATATCATGAAATCACTTAGTGAGCAATTTCGAACAGTGTCTCTGTCATAAAAAGATGTTTAACGCATTAATCATTAGTACAAAGTTTGTTACTTAATGGAATCTTTTGAGCAAAAGTGTTATAGATCTAATTTTTTTCTATTGTTCCATTGTTTTGTATGTACCTGTTGTACATACAAAAGGATTATGTTTGACAAAATCTACAGATCAAAACAGCTACTTACATAAAATGTTTTTATTGTGCGAAATTAAACTTTTACTTATGATTGTACCATGCTTTGCTGGAAAAAAAATGTATGTCACAGAATATATACTTTAGTGACAGTGGTAAATCCTATTTGGAGACATCGTCAAGAATCTCCTTTAGATATTGATGCCATGTATCAGTTTGATCAAGGTAGCAGGCGTGTCCAGCGTTTTTCATCTTGTAAACCTTGTGGTTCGTAATCATGGACAAATTCACCAGTGAAGCATTACCCAGCATCGTGTCGTTTTCACCTAAAAAACACAAGGGAAACATAATTTGTAGGTAATATGTTAAGAAAGTCTGTTACTTGTACATAGTTTACCCATTGCTGGTGCTTATTTTGCAGTAAAGATTTGGGGAAATGGCAATGGTTTGTAAATTTTTGGGTTCTATACTTTGTAGAGAAATTGCGATTGTTGGATTGAAACAAACTTACTTAAGTTTTCCATTTAAAAATGCTTTTTCCAAACTGATGGACTATTATTTTTTAATTATAACTTTACTCACCAAAGACAATGTATGTTGGAGTTGACATTTTTTTGTATTGTTCCTTGGTGTATTTATCAGTGCATACTGGTGCGATTGGTATGTAAGCTTTGACCATGACACCGTACTCTGCAAAAGTTATCCAAGAACAACTTAAAATAATAAGTGTTGTCATGATTTAAGCAATAAAACACTTTACCTAACTGCCAGAAGTATTGACTTTTTTGGACTTTACAAGGCAAAATTGAAAATTATGTCAAAAACAGATTTGGAACCACCACATTGGGAACAAATTGTGTCAACTTTTATTGCTTTTAATTAATTCCAAATGCAAAGTACACAAGTTGGTTACTACCAGGGGCATTTTTGCCTACCATGAAGAAGTGGAAGGGAGTATTGTCCACTCATTGAGGGGCTGATTACAATCGCATTTGAGAGGTTCAACATTGTCAGGAGATCAGCAAGAAACTTGCCGTGGTTTTGTGGTTGTGATGCATCTTTTGAATTGCCATACCCTGTAATATGAAATCAAATGGAATTAGACAAACTGCAGTATTCATATTAAACGACCCGTGGTGGTTACCTAATATGGGCATAGACAGGGGGACATTACTTCAAATTATAAAATGTGCTCTATGGTAGGTCACCCCTGGAAAAAGATAACTGTGTTGTACGTTAGAGTAGGTTACCGTTGAAAATATTTGGAGCCTTCCAAAATCGTGGGCTGGCTACGTCTTTGTACTTTTATTCAATGTTATCATCATTGGTACTTAGCTAACTAGGCCCAAACCTTTGGTAACAGCATTTACGCAATAAGACCCTACATTCGCACGGTGTACACGTTTTTACCTGGCAAATCAACAGCTACAGCTCGATAACCCCATTCAGCAAGCTTCTGAAGCGTTAAAATTTCTTCCCAGTTTTGGGAAGAAAATCTCATTCCGTGCAGAAGAATCACATTGCCATTTTTTTGTTCTGCACCAACTTCACGGTAAAAAACTTTGCTGTCAGCGACAGTAACGTAATTTGTCGAAGCCATGCGGCCTTTCTACCTGCTGCTGGAATAGCTGTCTGATCAGGCAAATCTCGAAGTTGCAATGTAAATACGGTGAACTGTGCTGTTCAAACAGCATGGGCTGCATGAACAGGAAAGGGACTTGTTAAACTTATGTTTGCGCCTCTTCTGTATGAACTTGGCTCCTTTTCCGCATCGCTTGACCTTGTTAACACATTAATGCTGGTATTCCAGGAATTCTATTAGTCCGTATTCGTGGTTAGGTGGCTATGCAACCGTGAGGTTGGTGGTTCGGGTCTCAGGTTTTTGTTCAGCTTGACTATGTAGACTTTGGCATGCAACATTTATTCGCTTAATGTTTTCTAATCGCATTTTTCAAAACACAATTGTACCAGCCTTGTTTTCTCGACCATTTTTAGCCTAATATTGTCTTTGGGTGTGAGACTCTCAAGGCAACAACTTAACTACTCTGGTAAAAATGAGGAAGTTTACACGGTGTTGCTTTAACAAGTCCATATCCTACCCCATCGCATTTTAAATAAATTCTAGTCTACTACTTTTTAGCGCCTCATAACTTTTTAACGTTGCGCAGCTATTACCGGCCTGAATGACTTGGTGCTATTGCGTCGCTATGTTTCTTTCACCAACTACTGACCAATTGTCACTTTGCGAAAACGGTGTTGGCAGTTTATTTGTAACACAAACAGTACAAAAATACAAAAAATAACGGCACGATGGTTTAGCAGCAAAGGACTTTACATACAGCGCTACGTAGTTACAGGGTTCTTGGATCAGACCATCTGGGTGATAATTTTCTTCTTCCCATCGTAACTGAACCGGTTGCTCTTGAACAGCTCGCTTTGGAAGAAAGAGCTAAGGTTGTGGATGTTGATTGCTCTTGCCTGGAACAAATGTAAACAAAATAAGATTCCGATTAGGTCTCGTACCAGCAGTTTGAACCAGAGCATGGGACTTGCGGTTTTTGCAGACTGGTTTCTTTTAGAATTTATTTTTTTAATAGAGTTCTACAAATGTTTCAATTTTGTAAAAGACTAAGTCTCAAATTTTAAATACGACCCTCTGCTATGATTGATTCGGTTAACTGATATGAAGTGACAAACACCGTGAAACTGTTTGCAATGGTTTACAACCTGCAGCCAGCAATCAAACAGTTAGCGCTTGTTTTAACATTTTGAACAAAATTTTAATCGGACATGGGCTTGTGCAGTAAAGTGGGACTTGGACTTGGCCAACAAACTATAGTCCAATCCCCTGGTTTAATCTAGAAAATTGTTGAGTGACTAAATTCAAAACCATGAAAAGTAGGTTTTTCTGAAGTTTTGACAAGCTGACGGCCTTGGCGTCTTAATATTTATCTATTTAGGCCTGTGTTTGACTTACCGCCTTAAAAGCGGTTTTATAGACGAGCTTCGTGCAGTAAATATGACAAAGTTCACTTTTTCGCGAACGTCGTAAAACAAAGTTTACTTTGGACAAACTTTAACTGTACCTTTTCCGACAATTCTTTTTCTTGCACTTGGGCATATTCCTGAACATCTCCGTATCTGTTGCGTTGGAAGCGGTTGTAATCCGACACTAGCTGGCGCAAGATGAACAGGAGAAGCTCATTGTTGTCCTTCTTGTAGTTAAGGTAGCGGGAGAACGACTGAAAACGGTAAGAAAACTGTAAGGCAGCTGAACACAAGACTAACTAAGAAAATCAAAGGGAGAAAATGCCCAACTTTTTAAGCTTCAAACTGTGTGTAAACAATGAAGCAGTTGTTCACCCCTAAACCAAGGTCAAAGAATTATAAGGTAACCTAAACTGGTAACTTTTTACATCAATTGACATGATTTTCATACCAATATACTAATTTAGTATGACAGTTGGGAGTTTTGTAGCTATCAGTTTTTTCCAGTGTTTTCTTACCCTTTTCATGGACCTCATGATACTGAACTTCTGGGTCTCCACGAAGCTCTCCAAGATGATTCGTATCGCCGTGTTGACGTCATCATCGTTGACGTGTGACCTCAAATTCATCCTTGCATTGGCCTCAGCCAAACGGATCATAGACTCAATGTGACGTACAGTAATTGGAATGCTCCCTGTTGCCATCGATTCACGACGAAGGTCTGAGTAAAGCTTGGCAACCTGCAAAGGAAAGATATTTTTAATTGGGACAGTGTTGAGTTGAGTTTATTTCGCTCGGTGAAAGAAATCATAGCGACCCAATAGCACTAAAACAATCACGAAGCCGGAAATAGCTGCGCAACGTTGAGACGTTATGAGGGGCGAAAATAATGGAGGACAATTGGTGGATCAAGGTGGAACGCGCTGCAGCTATACCGTGATTACAAGGCGTTATGTGACGGGGACTAACAAGAGAGTGAGTTTTGGCGCATTATGTGAAATCCGACTGGGTTACCGTTGGTGGGACCAGCCGAGGGGGCTCCTATAATGCCACTCGTTGTAAGGAAAGAGAGTGGGGTTCGGCGGGAAAAGAAACCGGGTCGGATAGTTTTAAGGCGCCGAAGGAGGGAGAGCAAAAAAACAAAATATTTCACGTCACCTTATCTTGGTCCATTTGATGAAGTTTAGGTTCCACTTTTTCACGAGCGTAGATGATGTATTTCTTCAACAGCTCCTAGAAACACAGATGAATGAAATGTTAAGTTTTTATTTTTCCACAAAACAAACAAAAAACACAATCAAGCGATGTGGATGTACCAGATAAGTTCTACCAAAGCTTATTTGCATTTTGTCACATCGAACAAAGCAGTATTTGAAGGTATGGACACTTGGATACAGATAAAATCAGGATTTAAAGATTAAAGTGTCCAGTTTTAAAGCCACGTAAAGAAATAATATAAATGTCCATTCCAATACAAAATACCTGGGGAAGCTTCTCAATATTTGTGGCGTTAACCTCCGGTGGAGGCTCCAAATCTTCATCCCCTGCAGCCGGGTGATGTCTCCGATGACTTCGAACGACAAATCGTGCCAACATTTCGTCCTTTAATGGATCAACCTAAAAAAACAGAAAATTTCATTCACAGTGGCCCAACCAGTTTGTCAAAACAGTTTTATTACCATGACATGAATGTGACAGAAAAATTCAGTACAAAAATGGGTCGCTTAAAAGTTACTAACTATGACTAAGATATTTAAACACAAATCCTCTTGAGAAAGTGACTTGATAACAGTCCAGTAATTAATAGTTATTATTTATGTCACTTGCAGACTAAACTGAGTCACTCATATGAGAACTTACATGTAAAACTTGATTATGGCAGTAAAATTTATTAACCCTCATCTCAGTTAACGGACATATATAAAAGAAACCCTTCCTCAAACTGACCTGGTCTTTCACCACACATAACACATCGAATCGAGACAAAATAGGTTCCGACAAATCAACGTTGTCCGCGAAAGTCAAAGAAGGGTCGTATCTTCCTCCGATCGGGTTCGCTGCAGCAATTACACAACACCTTGCCTGCAACAAGTTTTTTTTCAAATTTAGGATCAGTGAATCTGCATACATGCTTTGGAAGTTAAACCAGTCATCTACCACATCATTTTACCTGCAGTGATGTAATAATTCCAGCTTTGGAAATAGAGATGCTTTGTTGTTCCATTGCTTCGTGAATGCTGGTTCTGTCAGCATCATTCATCTGCAACAAAAGATAATAAAGTTGTAATGAATGCAAGACCTCATCAAAACCACCTTTTTAAACAAAACAACCAAATTTCTCTTGTCAACGCTGTACACAATGCATTTTGAAAGGCACTACAGGGAAGACTTATGCTGCACTAAATATAGCTGCAGCAATTCCAGTTTTCTGTGTGCCAACTTTGCTGCAATACTGTGGTCATAGGTGTCGATTTTTTAGCAAAATTTTTTTCATATGGGGTGGCGAAATGATCAAATCCGAGCGGTCTGGCACGTGATAAAATTACGCAACGTACGCCCGTTGGTTTGTAGCGATATTATACTCTCTGTTATCGCTAATGTTATTGGTGCAAAGGCAACAATCCAGGAAATTTCTAGGGTGGCAGCATATAATTTTTATAATGGCTGCCACCCTGGAAATTTTCAGTGGGGTGGCAGTCACCCCGGGAATCAACGCCACGACTGTGGTGGCTACCAATTACCACAATTCACAAGATTAAGTAGCCTTAAGAAAACGATACAAGCCAGTACCTTTATGTAAACCATTTTCTACATTTCAACATATCCTTTTTTCTCTCCAAATGCATTGTGTACAGCCTTATATCTCAATTTTTGTTATTTAAGGTTACCTTGTCAAATTCATCAATAAGGCAAACTCCCTTATCAGCAAGAACAAGTGCCCCAGCTTCTAGTGTCCATTCCCTGGTCACTGGATGTTTCTGAACATAAGCAGTTAGACCGACGGCAGATGCACCTTGGCCGGTAGTAAACACTGCACGATGAGCCGTCTTCTCAACATATTTAAGGAACTGGGATTTGGCTGTGCCAGGATCACCACAAACCAGAATATTGATGTCTCCTCTCAGCTGTAAATAGAAAAAATGGTTATAAATAGTGAAAGTTAGGTAAAAGTAGTTTGAGTGTGTTGTATGCTTCAGCTCTACTATTGGTTAAAAGTGATTACAATTGATACAAAATATGTCTAAAATGGTGCAGTAAAGTGGTAACATTACACACATTTTTAATGTTTGGGAAAATATTGAAAAAGTAAAATATTTGCACAACACTTATAACTCCACTTACATTAAGAAAGCTGTCACATTCCATATTTTCAATATATACTGTACCTTGTGTTTTCCCCCAGGATTCTTTGACACCCCACCAAACATTGCCAAGGCAATTGCATGTTTTATGTATTCATGACCATATATGGATGGAGCAATGCTGTGTATTATCTAAAAACAGTTGAACCTAAATGAGATACTACATATGTATGTTCTGAATGCAACTCACAAGGATACACACATCCTGTAGTCAATATACAGTAGTTAAATCTATAAAGCAGATTGGGACCTTTTAAGACAACATACAGCCTTTTGGTTGACTCTCACCGGCCTGTTTCAGCTAATTTGAAACTAAATTTTTTTTGATAATTTGTTTTTGTTGTTGCTTGGCCATGATACATACTCTAGGAATTACAATTATATCATGCAGATCTGAGCCTTTCCCAATACACTTATTTCGCATGTGGCCCAAATGGAAAAATATTAAAACCCCTACCCGTTCTGATATCCTTTCATCTTTCGACAGTGCAACAATAGTTCGGACATCTTCGTCAGTCAATGATGACACAGCTAATTTGTCATCATTCTTCTCTATGTAATTTGCCATAATTATGGTTGCGAAAACCGGAAAGCCGTTTTTGGTGTTAAGAGAGCCGTCATAACTGTTACTGTAAATCCCAGTGATTTCCTGTAACAATTGTTTCAATTTAAATACTTGGTAATCTAGAAATGTTCATTTGTATAACACATTACATACAGTCTGTTTAGTTGCACATAGCTTGTTTAGCTTATTTTCAGCAACCAAAATACAACACTGAATGTAAAGCTTACATTGCAAATGTCTAAAAAAACTTTCAAACATAATTTTTTCCTTTTAGGACAATCTGTCTCCCTTATGTTATTTTTAGGGGGCAGACAAAAACTGCAGGATAGGTAGGCCAAATACCAATGTTTGGGGAATTTTACCCTTTTCAAAAAGGTAAGTTGGCATAACAGTAGGGAAAAACCATCTTAAAGATTGCACTGTTTTTTAGCTCTCTGTGCTTGGTTATCATAAAGCTTTTTGCCAAGTGAAAAAAAACACTTTTACCAAAAACTTATATGACTTACAATCTCGTCACCAGGATGACACATATCCACTAAATCAGCCAACAAAACTGCATCTTTGGATCGGGGCAATCGGCCAGCAGCAATCTTTCCTGGGCTTTCTTGTATTGAAATCCGCTGATAGTTTTGGTAAACGGTTTGTTCCATATTGATTTCAAACGGCCCATAGCTCTGACATTCTATAAAAACAAGTATATACGTTGTATTGTATTTAACTGTAGGTATAGACTGTGACTATTGTGTTGGGTTAAACACATAGGCATCGATATTTTAGCAACTTTTATTTTTGTGTGGGGTGGTGCAATGATAAAATCCGAGTGGTCTGACACATGATAAAATTTTCCAAACAAACACCTGTTGGTTTGTAGCAATATTATAGTCTCCGTTATCACTAATATTATCGGTGCAAAAGCAAAAATCCAGGAAATTTCTGGGTTAACAGCATAGAATTTTTATAATGGCAGCCACCCTAGAAATTTCCAGTGGGGTGGCCGCCACCCCTGCATCGACACCTATGGTTGAACACCAAAGATCCCATAGATTCTCATATCATAGTTGATTGTTCAAATACTGCTTGTATTTTACATGGTTTAGCAGATTTTGGCAGGACATCAGTTCTAATATTTGGTCATTAAGCAATTAAAAGCAATGCATGGTTACAACTACTTGGTTATGGGTTTGCCTCGCTCCATTAGTATTACTGAACTTCAAATTAGGCCGAATAAAATGATGGTGTAACCGACATGGTAAACATTCTGGTGCAAAACAGATAGTTTTTGAAGCTTTGCTGACCTGGACATGCTCCTGGCTTCACTTCCTGGTTCTGATTCTGGAAATAAGGTCCAAGAACGTACCCACATTTCGGGCAATCGTACTTTACATACCGAAGCTGTGGCAAAATTGTGGTACAACTTGTAACAACACCAGATGTGCGGATCAGCTGATTAAGATGCAGTTGCCTGTGAAAGTATTAAATAAATTTTCTTTTGTTTTAGAAGCCACCAAGGCTGATGTCATACCTATTGAACAAAGGCCCAGTGACAAGACAAAAATTGCATGCTACCACTGCCTGTTACAATTAAAACATGTAGCTTAGGTTATCGGTATCAAGCTCCAACAAGACAAAAATGATGCAGGCAGCTTGATATTAGACCACCACGTACATAACATTCTTTTGTTTATAGATGATAAAAACAGACAAACCATAGCTGTAATTAGGTAATAGGTATATTGTCTTATATTATCATACCTTAGGGCACGGATATCTTCGATTAGCGGTAGCTCTGCAATTCGAACATGAATTTCCTTGGCAATGTTTTCATACTTTGGATACATAGAAAGCACAACATCTTTTGCAGCCTCATCAAAAATCTGTAGCATTTCCGTTGGCGCCTCGGGCAGGAAAAAGGCAAGAACTTCTTGAGAGCTTGCCAGAAGATTATAGTCCACTATCAAGCTCTCCTTGTTGTCTATTTAGGAAAAGATGTGCAACTTAAACAACATGCTTTTGATATCAAATGTAAACACTTGTTTATAGAATCAGTTGCAATGACAGCTAAAAAATAACTATTTATAGAGAAACATATTGATTTTCCTTGTCAGTGTGCTGGAAGGAAGACATGTTACTTTATCTACAACCCTATATTGTTTTCTAAATTCCTACCTTCGACCATCTGTTTGACTTTTTCTTTAAAGACATTGTTTCCTTTAGTATCAACAGTTGTCCGTAGGAAGTTTTTAAACCTGTTGAAGATTTCCAGTCTCGGAGCTTGCATCACCACCCATTCTTTTACTGGGTGTCCTTTTGTGTCTTCCAAGTTCTCAATGCTCTCAATCATCTGAAATAGGCACAAGGTATGCTTTGTAACTTTTTTTTTAATATGTTATCCCAAATAGTTTCACTAAATTTGCCATATGCTTGAAAACGTAAGAATTAGGAACCATTTCCACTTGAAATAGCATATTTTCATAGACAATGAGTCACCCAAAATTAGTTAAATTTAATGTAAAATTTCGACAACTATCATTGACTAAAACGGGCATCTCACATCTTCATCATCGCCTCCTTCTGCTGCTCTTTCAGCCATTCTTCTCCTCCTTGTCGGTTGCTCATCGTCCTCCTCGTCACTCTCTATGTAACAAGAAAACACAAAAAAAAAATAAAAGCACATTTCAATACAACTTTCCAGTTAAGTTTATTGCATTATAACCCAAACTGTTTTTGATTAAGATATTTATAACCAGTGGATCATTTTTACACTTAAGCATCAAAACTCTGCACACCAAGACTGTTACAAACCGTAAAGTAGTCCAGGCCTCATTCTTCCCTTTCCGAGTGCTTCTTCTCTATCTCTCTTCCTCAGCATTCGATCAACCTCAGCTCTTGCAGATGGTGATAGAGCTTCATATTCATCGTCGTCAAGTTCATTTGCATCATATACATCGAGCGCTGGAATAGCACGGTAGTCTCTGCAAATTAAGGCATCCTTTTAGGCTTACCATACGTTCCGCTTTAGCCGGGACTGTCCCAGTTTAAACGTCTTGTCCCGGCGTCCCACCCGGTCAGCCAAAATGTCCAGGTTTTTGTTTAGCTGTTAACCATAATTTGGTGTGGTTAATTGACCCACATCCCTATTAATAACGTATATTATCAAGTTAACAAATGACCGAAAATAGTGCCATTCCAATAATTTTGTCGAGCTATTTTTTATTAAATTAGTCATAGTGGTTGTACGTTTGGGTTGAATGTTAGAAAAAACGCTTTATTTGCCTGCTTGATTGTAAAGCGTCCCGGTTTTGAGTTGTAAAAATATGGTAAGCCTACTTATAATCAGGCTAAATTATGGGCACAAAATCTTAGCAGACATGTTTAGTTCTTTAATGTCTGTTTTTGGTGCCACCACATTGATATTTTGCCGTATGAAATTATTGTCTACTGAATCTAAAGATAAATGTTGCATGAACACTTTCAAATAAAGGTTGGCTGCTTAAATCAACTGGCTTTGGCAGGACACATGGATTTTCCAGTTTTCAAACACAAAATCATAAAACAAAGCACCAACCAAAAAATTTAGCTGAAACAAACCACACAAAAACCCAAGACCTAAAGCAAAAATTAAAAAGAACTGTCAAAAATTACCTTTCCATTGCATCACCAAAAAGTTCTTCACCCTCTCCTTCCTCAACTTCCCCAATGTTTCCTAGCAACGCATCTGCCTCACTTTCATCCTGAAATGGTGGAAGGTCCTCTCCTTCTCCACGAGCAGGACTGGATGCAAAAGGAGCACGGTTGGTCGGGCTTGTTGCACCATCACCGACAGAAGACTGATCCATTTCACTTGATTGATCCTAGGAAGGTACATTATGCTTTTTTTATGTTGTCTTGTTTGATAATTTTAGGCAGTTAAACATGCTAGGATTTTTTAGGTAATACAGCTTAGTGAGAAATTTTGTCATGAATGAACATGTAGGGGTCAGGCCATTGTCGGATTAGAAACGAATTACAATTTTTAGAATAACAACTTCTGGATACATTTTTTTCCTTAACACCAGCAAACATGTTTAAACACCTAAAAGTTTTACCTAAAAGCCGTTCAAATGGCATTAAAACGGTGACATTTTTTGACAGTTTTCAAGATTTAATTGTATACATTAAAAGGTAGTTTCTCAATGCCTTCGTACCAAACAAAATTATGAATATTCTTACCGCCATTTTCTTAGTATCCCGTTTGTTACTTGTCTAACGTGGGGAAAATCCAAAGCCAGAAACGTTGCAAAATTGTCAACGCAAAATCTCTTTCACTGCCTTAACGAGCAGCCAAGGGGAACATTTTCCCGCGAAATCGATACGCATGACCTGGCAGAAAATAGAAATCTATTAAAATTATTACATTTATAAGTTCGTTAGTATCAGTTATTTCAATAAGCTTTTGCAAAAATCTTGACTTTTGTTGTAAAACTCTTTTACAACAATCTTTTTTGGAAAAAAATAGTTTATTCCTAAAAAAGCGC
>QXVZ01005040.1:0-66129 GCA_008931825.1 Phallusia fumigata
ACATCTCCATGAAGTTTCGAGTGCATCATCGTCAGTTGAAGGGTAAGGAATGTAGTATAATAGTGGTTAGAAGAACCGCATGTTGGTGATGACAAAGTAGGGGGTGACTCATCAGCTGATTCTGTTCATTCAGTGATTTCCAATACATGGGTCGTTAAGTTTTTTTCCCAGAGGGCCATATAATTATTTTTAAATGTTCTCAAATGGATGGGTCAGTTTCAAAGTCCTCAGTTCTTGTGAATGCATGTTTAAAGTTTAGCATTGTATCTTCACAAAAACACATATCTTAGTTCTTTTTCGTTGTCAATATTCTGCAACATCCTGTAGCGGTTTACCCCCTATATTCATTTTTCCTGTGAGCTGGTTGAGGTTGGGAACCACAATAAATTAGATTTTGGTTGATTGTGGAAATGGAAATTTGTTCTGAACTGAAATAGTTAATGGGGAAAACCTTAAGAACACTATAGTAAAAGAAGACTACATTTGTGACAGAAAAACCTACTAAGCACTAAATTAAAATTCTTCAGATCAAGTTCTACATCAACATCTAGTTCAAGTTCATCATCAAGCAGTCGGAGTTCGAACTCTACTGTTATTGTGGTATGTTGTTTCTATTTCCTTGTTGTACCCGCATGTATAGTGTATTTACCAAACAGCTCGGACTTACTAAAATGCTGAAATTCAGATACTACAAACCTCATGCAAGTCTGCACCAAATATCTTCAACAACCACTTTGTAAATTGTAAACTTCCTATAAACAGCGCTGTCTTTAGCTATCAGGGGGCAAAAGTGGCCACCCATTCCTACATGTTATAAGACCAAGAAAATTAAAGAAATGAAATGATAATGGTTGCAAAAACTCTTCAGAGACCATGTAAGTGTCTCAAATAAAACAAATAGATACTTTGGGATTGATGCGACTAACCAGAAACACTTCTGCCATCGTTATCAGAGTTTTTTTTACCAAATACCGAATAAATAATACCTATGACCATAAACGTTGTGGTCAATGTTCAGAAACCAGAAGTCCTTGGTCGGCCGGCGTCAGACCACCAGATCCAAGATGCATACACCATACTAGCAACTCGTGCCAAACAATTAACACTCAGTAAAAAGATCTATGAGTTCTACAATGCTCCGATCACAAAGTTTTGGATGTATGTGATGACTTACTCTATACTACTGGTTCTGTTCACATATGTTGTGCTCGTAAGTTTCATATGTTCGTAGATTAAGCGCCAGATTTTTGTGTTTTATACATTTTTGTTTTGGTTTAGGTAAGTATGGATTTTTACCCATCAATTCCCGAGTGGGTGGTTATATCACATGCTGCCACTATGGCTCTGGAAAAGGTATTTAAAAAAAAAACTTATATTTTTAATTTTTTTTGTGATGGCGTTGGATTTTGTTTTTTAAAATTAAAGATATAAAATTTTTTAACAACTTTAAAAAATATTACAAATCAATGTTTCAGTTTTTTGTTTGGAAACATAAAAAAATGTTTAAAATTAGTATAAAAGGTAAGTAAGCCATGTTGCCTTACATTAATGCAACGAGTGTAGGTTCAAACCCTGCTTAGGTCTCTTGCACTTTAGGTTTCCGAAAAATTAAGACATTTAAAAAAGGAAAAGTCATCATAATTCAAGACTGCAATACAAAATTTCACTTAACATAACACGATGAGGGTAAAATCAGTCTAACTTCTACCCTCCATCCAACACCAACTAAAAACAAAAACCTTTATCAAAAAAATAAACTTTCTTGAAATATACAGGGGCGGGAAATAGTTCTTTCGGCACCAGGAACCACAGCACAAAAGCTGAAGGTATGGGGATCCAGTTTCTGGAATCTTCTGGACGCTGTCACAATTTGCATGTTCTTTATCGGCTTTGGTCTAAGAATTTCTCAGGATCATTACATTATGATGATCGGCAGGGCTGTGTACTGTGCCAACATTGTGTTGTGGTACGTCCATCTTCTCAACATCTTCAGGTGAGCTGTTCTCTCCAAATGGGAAATTAAAAAAGTTTTGACCTAAACTGAACCAATTTCAAACTGTAAATGTTGGTCTGTGTTTGGTGGGATGTCATATTTATAAGGTTCTGGGTTCAAATCCCTCGTTGACAGATTTTTTGTGCAAAAGTATTAGTAAAGGTCTAGTCATTTGTTGCAAATTAATGCAACAATTTTGTTCTCAGAAAAATAGACAGTTTCAGCCTTTGGTAAGAAAACGAAATGCCTGTTTCTTGCAAAACAGTTGAAGTGCTTAAACAAAATACTTTGTGGAGTTTTTATGCTATCGTGCAATTTTTGTCATGCTTTTTGGTGCAGAACACTTTGAACAAACTGTTTTATTATAAATTGTAGGACAATTTATTAAACATTCGCAAACATTCCTTAAACAACAGTTCTGGGTGAATTGTTTCAAAATTATTAAATAGGGCGGTGTCTCTCTAACTTTTTTGATGCAACGCCTTAGGAAAACTTGGTTGGACTTTCAATGCATCAATGATAACATTTTAATAAAGACTCTTATTATCAAAGTTATATTTATTACCACAAAAATAAAAAATATATTGAGGAAAAATGACCGACAGCCTTTGTAAAATGAAACTAACACATCAGGGCGACGCGATGCAGAATTTTAGAACTACAGATGTTAGGGTTTTACTAAACTTCTCAGTCTTGTTACCATTGTTTATTGTTGTCTTGCCAATGTGTCGCAACCCAATATAAAGCATGTGTTATGTTGTGTAGCGTGAACAAGCATCTTGGTCCATACGTTATGATGATGGGAAAAATGATGGTTGACTTGGGAACTTTCATCATTCTCCTTGCTGTTGTACTTATCAGTTTTGGTGTTGCAAGACAGGTACATTACAATATGAGCACAAATATTTGCATGTACCAATGTATTACATTTCGTTGCAGTGCTGCCCAAACCGCAGCCCTTAAGGTTGTCTTAATTGGCCCACGAGCAGACTTTTTTAACATTTTTATTTAAGGGCTCAAGTTTAATCGCCACAAAATTAACCCAAGCTATACTAACTGTTTCTGTCATAGACCTACTAATCAAAAACATGAAAATAAATGCAAACCAGTTGCTTCATGCAACTAGTGACTTATTATCACCTTGTGCTATCGTAAAATTTATTAAAATTAAAGGATATGTGAAGTCACCATAAAAACGTAAATTAACTTATTGGTATTTGATTTTGAAAAAAACATTTGTGACCTGTAATAACTTTCTTCATTTAGAAGTGGCCCCCAACCCCTAAAAGGTTGGGCACGCCTGTTTTATTACTAAACTGCGTTATGATGGTTTTGTTTGTTTTAGGCCATCTTACATCCAAATCAGAACGCGTCATGGACTTTGCTCAAGGACTCAGTGTTGGAACCTTATTTTATGTTGTATGGTGAAGTGTATGCTGGAACTATAGACCGTGAGTTGGAAATATTATTGTACAACTAACGGCAAAGGCATTTTAATGAGTTGAAAAACATGTTTGCCAGTGTGGGCTATGCACTGTGTGTTTGTTAAACTGAAACTAAAGAATCAAACTTTTTCTACACAAAGAGAAACAAGCTAATACTTTGTGAAAAACATGTTCTAGAAAACACAGAAAATATTTTACACACAAGTAATGACTTGTATCTTTTTATTGAAACTATCTGAAACCGTGAATTTTGAACCTAATTCCATTCCCTGTTATGTTGAAACTAGAGCATAAAACAGACACAATCAGCTCAGATATATAAAAGACGGAGTACAAAAATAACTTTGTTTTCTCAGCTTGTCATGGAGACGACCCAAGCTTGTGTGTTGTTGGTTCATGGATTGCACCCACGTTTATGACCATCTACTTGCTGGTGGCCAACATTTTACTCCTGAACCTGCTCATCGCCGTTTTCAAGTAAGTTTGTGTTCACTAAAGATAACTGGTAGACTCGGGCCAAACAAGAAAAAGGGGCAACAATAAATGTTACAACTTTTGAATTAAGTCCATCAGTCAAAAACTACATTTCACTTTCCAACAAAAATACAATCTTCCACGATACGTTTAAACTAGTGTTTCCCTACGGTTTGCTTACGCTGCCCAGCTAACGTTGTGAACAAAACATCTCGTGGCCCATTGTCTCATCAGCATGGCAAGCTTCGCGCATGTTAAGCTTGTTGTGACGCAAACGTGCATTGTTTCAAACTAAAGTTTGCGGGTTTATTCCAATATTTATTCTTGCCGTTGAACGCAATCATAGACGTTGATTTTTTAGCAATTTTTTTTCGTGACGTGTGGCGAAATGATCAAATTCGAGCGGTCTGACACGATAAAATTACACAACGTATGCCTGATGGTTCGTAGCGTTTTTATACCATCTGTTATCGCTAATATTATCTGTGCATATAGCACAAGAGACGCGCAAAATGGGACTTCCTCCTGCGTTGTTTAACAAACGAAAAAAAATTGCGTCGCTCGCCTCGCATTTGTTTTGTGTAAACAAGTCTTCAGAAAATCAAGGAAAAATCCAGGAAATTTCTGGGTTGGCAGCATAGATTTTTATAAGGAATCGACGCCTATGAACACAAGTTTCTTAATTCTTAAGGACGATAATTGGGAATATAATACTTTCACCGAGGTCTGTGACGTGTAAACTGCTCTATACCTCACTGGTTGTAAAGCACTGGTTAAACAAATATGTTCTGCTAGCAAAAACAATGTACTTATGCCCCTTAAAGTGTCGCCGAAAACGAATGAAAGGCGACTGAGCCCAACATTTCGGAAACAACATGTATTAGACACATAAGCATCGGTGCGGGGCACTATGTCTGTGATGCCAATCGACAATTAACCACAATCACCTGCAATATAACGGTCCTGGTAATATATCATTACGGCACTTTGTGATTTAAACATGAAATAAAACAATCAAGATACAACAAGATGTTTATAAAACCTAAAAGGGTCGTAAAGCCGTGGCTGGTAACCTTTTTCAAGCCGCGGCCCCAAACCCAAATCAGCAAGGTCTCACTGATGTACTAGTTTCCACTTGCAGTAGGGAACACTAGGACAGAGCTACTCGCATTAACGAGCGTGAGGTGTTTGTGGGGCAAAGCAAAAAGACTATGATGAAACAAAAACATTTTTTCACGCATGGGTCTAGATAAAGTGCGGCACGGTGAATCATAGCTTTGTAATCGCCAATAAAATGCAATATCTCATTAGCATAGGCGTCGATTTCTAGTAAGTTTTTTTCGTGTGGGGTGGCGAAATGATCGAATCCAAGTCGAATTTGCACAACGTACATCTATTGGTTTATAACGTCATCATACTCTCTGTTATAGCTGATAAACAGTGCATATAGCACAAGAGCGCAAAATTGGACATCCTTATGCGTTGTTTAATAAACGAAAAGAAATTTACGTCGCTTGCCTCCAACGTGTTTGATGCAAACCAGTCATAATGATATCAGGAAATTTCTGGTATGGCAGCATAGAATTTTTATAATGACTGCCACCCTAGAAATTTTCAGTGTGGTGGCCGCCACCCGGAGAATCAACGCCTATGCTCATAAGGTAGTTTTTCAAAGTCTAACGACTGTGAGCTGCATAATTTTGCTTGGCGGACCCGATTCGGCCCGCGGGCGGTAGGTTGCCGATCCCTACAGTAAAGCATTGGACATTTTTTTGCTTAGCAACACGTATGCGAGAGTGAAGAGCTACTCGGACAAGATCTGGAAATTCCAGCGATACCTCACCATTGTCGAGTTCGAACTCCGTCCGGTGCTTCCCCCTCCGCTGATACTTCTGAGCTACATCGTCATGNCTACTCGGACAAGATCTGGAAATTCCAGCGATACCTCACCATTGTCGAGTTCGAACTCCGTCCGGTGCTTCCCCCTCCGCTGATACTTCTGAGCTACATCGTCATGATCCTGCAGCGCCTGTGCAAGAAACGCAAGAACGTGACGGATCGTGGGCTTAGTAAGTATCATTGGATTGCTGTTTTAAGTGTTGTACTTTGCTGCAAAATTTTGTTTCAATAATTTTTGTCGAAATAGATTACGGAAATTAGACTCAATGAATGGATGCAAGCCAAACATTTTCTACGTTTCGACAAACAGCGGTTTTTATTGTTAAGGACAAGTACTGGCTTACATTCTATGTGTTTAAAATTAACTCTTTCAAAATGTAACAAAAAAATTGGTAAGGTTGGTGCTTTATGAAAAACTTTTCAAGATTTGATTCGGTCAAATTTTCTTGCAAACACTGGGTTGTGGTAAAAACAAAGTTGCGGAATGCATTTCAACCTCTAACACATCTCTTTTTCCCAAATTAAAGCATCAATGCCAGAAAGCTTGTATCACACAGTGAATACATTATAATGCAAAGCTTAAGTTAAGCTTCTCGTCATTATTCACTGATGATGACAACAGCGATTGTCGAAACGTTTGCAATAGAATCTATTTACTACATACAAGCGCTCTGGCAGTTTAATTAAAATACTTCTAAGACGTGTCTTGCGTTCACAGCTTTTTTTGCGTGTTTTTAGAGCTCTTTCTGGACGAAGAAGACGTTGAGAAGTTGCACGACTTCGAGGAAGAATGCGTTGACGAATTTTTCCGCGGCAACAACATGTCCACACTTGGTGTGACCATTCACAACGACAAGCAAAAATCGGAAGAGAAGTAAGTCGAGAAGTATTAAGCGTATATCTACCACAATCTCATTGGACGTGAAATTCGTTCTCTCAAGTGCCACCGAAAACATGTGTCCAATTGATGTTTAAAACCGGACCTGACCAGTCTGTATCAATTATATACGTGGTTCTAAAACTGTGCATCGCGATGCCCTGATACGTTGTTTTAATTTTCCAAGGGCGTCGGACAATAATTTCGTTTTGTAGCTGAACTGCTTTGTATCAATACATGCAACTTTACTAATAAGCGTCTTTGTTAAAATTTTTAACGCCAATGCGTGGAAAGTCCAACNACCACAATCTCATTGGACGTGAAATTCGTTCTCTCAAGTGCCACCGAAAACATGTGTCCAATTGATGTTTAAAACCGGACCTGACCAGTCTGTATCAATTATATACGTGGTTCTAAAACTGTGCATCGCGATGCCCTGATACGTTGTTTTAATTTTCCAAGGGCGTCGGACAATAATTTCGTTTTGTAGCTGAACTGCTTTGTATCAATACATGCAACTTTACTAATAAGCGTCTTTGTTAAAATTTTTAACGCCAATGCGTGGAAAGTCCAACCAACTTTACCAAACCCGTCGCATCTCAAATCGTTTGAGAAACACTGAATTGTATCATCAATTTTAATTCAAATTTACTCAGAAATTGATATGATAAAATTTACCTGACATAAAATGGACTCTTGTGTTATCCCTTATTAAGACCAGGGTCATATTCTGAAAAAAGTAAAAGGTGGTTTGGCGGTTCCGACAAAAGAAAAAAATGCACGTGAAATTAATGCAGCGACAATGTGCTGCAAAGCACCCGCAAGACGCAAAAAGCTTGTAGTTTTGTTTTTGGTGCACTAAATGTGTTTGGGTATAAAGGGAAATGGGGTTAAAAGGTCGAAAAAGTTTGAATTTTTGCTGCAGACTGTTGCCCCTCGAGAGGTTACTCGACACGATGGAAGACATGTGTGAGCGCGAGATTCTACTCACGAACCAGATCGTGGATCTGAACGAGAGACTTGCTCATCTGGAAGATATCAACATCAAGGTGAACAATTGCTCCTGGCTCGATGCCATGTTTTTTAGACAAACACAGTTAAAGTTATTCGACTCACAAAGATTAACAACACCAACAAATGAAAAGCAGCTTTTAAAAATTAAGTGGAAATTACCCAGTACCGAGCTTCGCTGTTTTGACATTTTGAACAAGCATTTTGATCAAAATCTTCCGATATTCGTATAATGTTGACGCCATACAAACGTTACCTCTTCAAAAAGTCAAAAACGGTGACATTTCACTTTTAAAGAGAAAAAATATGGTGACTTTTCTACTGTTACGTCATCTATGCGCCGAGCATCGTGCATTAACTTTAGATGCTTGGTACTCGCCCAAAAAGAACAATTGCACTATTGCAGTTTTGGTCTATCCGTACAAAATAGTTAAACATAATCTTAGGCGTCAAGAGAAAGTCCCATTTTGCGCGTCTCTTGTGCTATGCACCGATAGTATTAGCGACAACAGAAAGCATAATATCGCTACGAACCAACAGTCGTACGTTGTGTAATTTTATCACGTGTTAGGCCGCTTGGATTTGATCATTTCGCCACCCCAGATGAAAAAAAATTGCTAAAAAATCGACGACAAATAAACACAATGAAGGTCAACAAACATTCTCACACTTTGCACCACAGTTGCTTGGTCGCCACGTCAGCGGATCATCGGGAAACTTACGATCCCGTCAGAACACTGGAAGAACCGAATCCTTCTCCGAGACCGACCGCTACCTCCCCCCTCCGTCAGAATTAGGTAGAGAAAACAGTTTAAATGTGAAATTTTGATGCTAACTTCGAAAGTTTTAGTTTTTTTTGTGTCTGTCCTGTGATGAAAGTTGCATCGATTTGTTGTTTTTCCAACATATCATGTTTTACGAATTTAGACTAAAATTACAAAAAAATATGGACATTACAAAATTAAACAGTGGATTTTAACTTTCTTCCCGATTCAGAAAGCCTTCTAGGAGTTCGCCTGGTACTTTTGTAGAAATCTGTTTTTCTACTTTTATTCAAAACATCACATTCTCACTACTTCATACAATCTCTAACTGCATCACACAAGTCTCTCAGATTTAAAAGCGAAACGATAATAAATGACTATTAAACAAATTTTTGCACAATTAATTTTTTTCAATACCCAGGGCCGCTGCCGGAAACTAGCGCAGCCCGGGCTTTGTTTTCATTACGTCATCGCTCCAGAATACGTCAGGACTCGGAGATGAGCTCAGCAAGTGACTGGCATCCAATCAACTTTTCCAATACCAGGTATATTTCATGTCAAAAATATACTGGACCAAATAGTTTTTTAAAGCGACATGTTTTTTTCTTTGTTTTTGATGAGAATTATGAACAGATCGATGTTTAGTGTTCCAAGGTATATTTCAATTGATGTAAAAATCAGTGGGGACAACCCACATACGATTTGGTTGCATTGTTTTGTTATTTGTGCTGCTGTTGGTTACGTTTGTGTGCGATTTAGAACACGAAGTTGCGATAAGAGCAAAACGTCAATTATACCGGAAATGGAGAAACCTCTAAGGAGAACGAATTCGACAGGTCAGTGACGTTGTTTCGAAAGAAGCCATGGGTTCGAATCCCACTTCTGACAGCATGTATTAAATATAGTTTTGTCTAAAGAAAAACGTTTTGTATGCCGTTTTGGATTTGCTGTCATAACGAATTTTAACAACAAACAAATTCGTTGAAGTTCAACAAAACATCGAAATATTCACAAAATCGAAATTTAACGATAACGTCTGACGCAAAAAGGAAAAATCCTGTGACTCACCTGTTCCGCCGTTTTATTCCTTCACAAAAAACAACCTTCTAAATCGTTCAATACAATCTACCACCAGGTGTGCTTGCCGACAATAAATCGAACAATCTCCTACAAGTTCCCAACGAGCGCTCCAAGTTTGGCTTCACCACGCAAATGTCGATGCCTGACGACGAACTGAAGTCGCTATCGTGCCAGGATATTATGCTAGCAAGCTCCGAACACAAGATGAAGTTCCTGCCGACTTCTGACACTGACAGAGATGGAAACGGGTATAAAAGCTCCTATCAGCCAAAGGTGAGTTACTTCAGATAAATCTGCAATGCTCTTTTTCCTGTTTCATGTTTCAACCTATATTCAAAGCTATAATCCCCCACCGAAAGATTAAATATTCATGTTTACATCAGTATATTCTAAACTCCTAACAGGTAATGAAGTTTTTTGACTATAAAACAGATTTTAGCTCAAACAAATGAAGACCAGACATTTTAACATGCTAAGCACTCCTGTAAAATCTTTGTTTTAATGTCCACATCGGATTTAAAAATGTCTTTGTGATGCTTGGCTTCATTCCAGCAAGTGACCCTTTCCCGTGCCACGGAACCAAGTCAATTAGGCAATGTGTAGTTTTGACACACAATAGTTTTGTTAAACCTGTAAATTGTAGGATGGGAACAATATGATCAAAGAACTTTGTCCAAAAATGTGACTACATAAAGATTAGTTTTGACTTATCCTCTATTCTTCAATGCAACCTGGCGATAGCCCAAAAATGTATGATTCAGAAATGATAATGCAAATTAGTTCCACGTTACTCTTTCTAAAAACTCCGGCCCCTAGGTTCCATACATCAAGTGATTCACAGACAAGGCTTGGCACACTTAAAAGTTCCCCGACTTCTAAACTTTTAAGGTTTTACCACTTTTTTAAGTTTAAAATTGTTATACCTGTTGATCAGTATCAAACATACGCAAAACTGTCAAAAACTACGGGTTGTTTATTCTTAAATTCCATTTCTCACCGCAGAAGTGCGTTGTCATTGAACCGCCACACCGTTATCGACGATGATATGAATCAGCAAAGATACGATGACGCAGCAAGCCAGTGCAGCGGCGTCTGGTTGTCGGATCCAGCCCCAAAAAACACCCCACCCCCTGAAAGGCACCCTTTCACCCAGCAACCGACGACAGAAATCACACCCCCTAAAACTAGTCTGTCATGCTTTGAACTTAGCCCTTTGTCGAAAAGCCCAGAAAAATCTCAGTTTGAAACCGAGACCCCGGAAATGAATTTGCCGCTTTTGAATGGAGTTACTGACGTGCCTACGAGTTCGATGCCGAGGTCGTCTAATAACCGTGGAAAGCCGCCACTTACTTCTAACCCAAGTTTTGGTACGTATTATGCAAGGGCTAAAATGGTTAGCTTGCGATCGTAAAAAAAATGATTTTTAACCATTTTTACCCTATCGTCATTTTTTTCATATTCGTACTTCTTTCGACTTACTTGATTGTTTCACCTAAAAATTTGTTTATTACATTTGCTGTCCAGAATGTTATTTTAGGAAACGTTTAAAATTCGCTACTAAAAGACTAATTTCAAACTATTTTTTACCTTTTAAAAAATTCAGGTGGAACACGTTGATATCCCTTTTTCTAAAGATGCACGTACGCTAATGACGCAAACCCTCGTAATTGCCAACATTCGCCAAAAGTCCTTTTCTTATAAAATACAATAAATCACCTGGGCGACAGAAAACAACCAGTGTATTCTTGTGTGTTTATTAAAAACACAAAATCCACTTATTTTCACATTCACCCATATCGTTCATTTCAGACAAATCTTCCAGTACGAAGAAGCGATACAGTGTAACCCCGACTCTCAGCATTCGACCGTCACCCGGCTTGCCGAGGCCCAACTATAAAAGCATCACAGACGCGATCGACACAACCAGGTGGCATGAAATCTACGCACCACTGGCACCACAAACCCCATTTGACTGCTGGTGGAAGGTAAGGGCTTGAATAAATCGTTTTACACTGTTTTTTTCTTTTTTGTGTGTGATTCGATTTATCTGCACGTTTTGGTCAAGAATAGTATGTCGACATTTTTTCTAACTTGATATATGGCATCTGAAGTTGTGCACTGACAAATTTGTACCCCAGCTTACCCGTTGGTTGACTCGTAGGCCCCTTAAGCGTGTAATCAACAAAATTGCTATATGTATAAAAGTAAATGACCCAGCAGTTTCATTTTACATACAGACCCCGTTCGATTTCCGGTGGAAGGCTTGCTTTATATGTTAGGTTTTGGTTTTGCTTGGTCTCAAAAGAAGGCTGGTTTAGGAATCCAGCTCTATAGACATCACAACAACAAGTTTATGTTTCATCCATATGCTGTGTCTTGCATGCTGGGTGTATATTTACTGTACCACACAATTTAAGAAACTTGTAATAGCATTGCCCCCTCTGTCACACAGGAGCCTGATTTCGACAGCAGTAAGCCAATTCGTTACAGCGATCAAACGTCGCTGAGCGAATGGGATGAGTGTGATCTGGACGAGAGCAGAAGAAAGTAAGTTATCTCGTCAAATCTCAGTCTTGTCACATTTACATTAGCAACCTGGGGGTCGCGACCCCAAAAGGGGTTGCAGGGAGGTTTTCTGGGGGTCGCGACAGATATGTGATATTTTCACAAACCCAGACAGATCTGTGATATTTTTACTTTTTATCACACATAGGTTACAACTGGTTTCATCACCTGTCTTGTCAGGTACGATAAGCAGTAGGCTATATGCCCATAGTTAACTGCACAGGCATTGTCATTGAAACGTTGCAGTAATTATTGTCATCAACAATGAAATCCTTAGGTTAAGGCCATGAAGTTGAAAAGTCAGCCGTCTCATGGAGCAAAAGTGAATGCAAATAAATGAAATACTGTAAAAAGCAATTTGATTGATCTTGTTGTTTAGAAAAAAAATGGTTGGTCGGGTCGCAAGATATTTTATGTCATTTGAGGGAGTTACCAGTCAGAAAAGGTTGGGAAC
Organism: Phallusia fumigata; assembly: GCA_008931825.1. Taxonomy (NCBI): domain Eukaryota; kingdom Metazoa; phylum Chordata; class Ascidiacea; order Phlebobranchia; family Ascidiidae; genus Phallusia; species Phallusia fumigata. The sequence continues at coordinate 12,563 of QXVZ01005040.1, forward strand.
CACTGCATTAGACACTAAATTAGGGGTCGGCAACCTACGGAACGCAGCGTGCCAGCTTACAAATTATGCCAAAATTTTAGTGGCTTCGCGTACCATGTTAATGACGCCACTGCTTCTGCATTAAATCTGTAAAATTTTGTTTACATGTGCCCTCTGTAGCTCGTTGCTGTAGTAGCACTGCACTCAACGTTAAAAATCAAAGTGATCGAATTATTTGACTCAAAAACGACTGATCCTGGGCATTATGCGGCCCTTGGATTGACTCCGATCGGCCAGTTTAAACTAATTTGGGATTACAAAATAAACATATTTTAAATGGCGCATTACGTAAATCAACACGTGTGAGTAATTAAATTTTCTCAAGACGACTAACCCTTCAAAAATGTCCAACCATGCTAAAAAAAAATTTTACCTGGCCACAGTGTTTTTTGTTTCGCACTGATAACGACATTTTTCTTATCACTGTGATATAGATATTTCCGAAATTTATTTTTTGATGTAAATATCCGTTGCCTAACTCCTTATTTACACCGTTAGCCAAGACATAAAAGATGTGTGACAAGCTGTCTGGAAGAATTACAGCCGTAACACGTAGTTTTAATCTGCCACGAGCTCGTTAGAGAACTTGCATGTAGTGATTTCATTTTATTGCAAACGTTTCGACGATCGCAGTTGTCATCATCAGTGAGGTTGTGTCAATATGACTTTCAACACAGACATAAAAACTCCCAACAGTCAAAATCTCCCAAAATTTACACACCCTTGCACCAAAAATTCAATAACTTCGCCCTATCTCAGGAGCAAGAAACACATGAACAAGCACAAGAAACGCGTCCATCGCAAACGGGACAAACTGGTCATCACGGAAGTCGAAGAAGACCCAAGCGTCTCGCAGTCGATGCCAACAACGCCTAGGATGGGTCGCAACGTGAATAACAACGCTACTGACCCGTTGTGTTCCACTTCTACCTTTCCGAGGCCTCGATNCACCAAAAATTCAATAACTTCGCCCTATCTCAGGAGCAAGAAACACATGAACAAGCACAAGAAACGCGTCCATCGCAAACGGGACAAACTGGTCATCACGGAAGTCGAAGAAGACCCAAGCGTCTCGCAGTCGATGCCAACAACGCCTAGGATGGGTCGCAACGTGAATAACAACGCTACTGACCCGTTGTGTTCCACTTCTACCTTTCCGAGGCCTCGATCCCACAACCACCCGCCTTCGCTGCGTAAGTCTTATTCTCAGAGCAGTTGCGTTGGCAGCCTGCGTTTATTGCCTGATGATTAGTTGTGTACTGTGCTGCATACGTAAATACACATACTCGTGACGTCACTTTCTCGCTATAGTGCTTGGCCATGCACGGCTTGGTACCCTTTAAAGCGGGTTTCTCAACGAGCTTCTTGCAGTCTTGAAACAAGTTTTTTGTGTTGATTTACAGTTTTATAGGAAAGCTAGATGGAAGTTGCTTTTGACTTAAAGCACAATATTTTGGCATTTAAACTTTACAGGCTTATCCTATCTGTTTAAACAGCTGCTAAATAAATCCTCAGCCTTACTGCAAAAAGGTGCGTTTACAAACGCCCTGAAGGAATGCAAATTGTGCTTGTAAGCAGTCGTAATGTTGCTTTATTGTGTTATCTAAAAGGCTTATGCTTGTGGTGTGCACCGTGCCGCTGTTGTTTTTTACGTTTGATTATTTATTTGAATTTGTATGAGTTTGCGAAAAATTTTACCTCATCCAAAATTTACCCATGTTTGGATTGAGTACGAATTTAGTAAGGTTTGGTTTCTTGGTTACCACATTAACTGATAGGCTGATGTGACCAGGACCGCGTTTCTGGCAAAAATGCCAGTGGTGTAATGAATTTCTTTTTATAGTTGGACAGAGCATTATACTTGCCTACATTTGCACCAACCCTAAAACAACTATATGTGCCACATACTCTTGTCACATTGCAAAATCTTTTTTTGTCTTACTGGCTTTTAAATGTAATCTGCCTGTATTTTTTGTCCCTTTTAATAAAAACTTCCTTTGGGTCTGTATGACATTAGTAACACTCAATTTTCAACTCGTTATGACTGGAAATATTTGATGACAGGATTGTGGAAAAAGATGAAAAGACTTTAAAATCAGCCTACTGGCTTGTATATGACACTCAACACATTTTTTGCTATCATTTATCTCTTGTGTCTAACAGCATTTTTGCTGCCATTTGCTTGTCAATGAATGAACTGCGAACTAGAAAATTACCTTTGCGCTAGACTGTGATATCACTGCGCTAAATGATTCTTGCACAAATCACCTTACCACTCCTGTATATCCCAACTCTTATGTTGCCACCCCCACATTATGCGATTTTTATTTATTGCGGTGTCAATAAAAGAAAAAAACAAAACAACTTAATATTCCAGAGTGCAGATGTTAACATGAGGAAAAGCAACAAAGTCTCCAATTTTATTGCCTTGTTTGTCGTAATGCAGCTTTTTGAAACAATTGTCACAAAAAAATGTCGGATCGTCAGTGGATAAACTGTCATTTCTTGTCACCCACTTTGGCAAATACAGGTTGCACAACTTTGAAAGAAGATTCAAGGTATTAGAAATTAATGTTTATGTTGTGTTTCAGTTGACTAGGTCACTGTAAGGTTTAACTGAAATAAAACATTGAATATCAGGTTTTACAAAAAAGTCAAATCTAACAAACCTTGCATGGAAATGTTCGGAATTTTGCTCTCGAAACTGCTAGAGGGTAAGCACTCCTCGATTGACAGTCACTTGAGTTTAGCAACCTAAAAGGTTTTCAAATATCTTAACTTAATCAATACCACAAAGCAACCCAGTACGTTGTTCATTTGACTGAATATTGCGACAGTTAGTATTGTCTGAGCTGAAGGTCTAGTCACAACCAACCTGCTTGAAATCCAATTTTACCACAAAATAACTTAAGCTTCTTAGTCTAGAACACAAATACCTGATATCTTTAAATACAACCAGGTGTTCACAGTTTCCCTGATGTCGATAAAGATACGGATATCCAAGTCTCAGTTTAAGGTCGTTAAATGTACAATCACTCATGCTTAGTTCATTGCAGTTTTCAGGAACACTTGTCTCATTTTCTTTTGCCCATTTAACAATATCTCTGCGAACGGGCACTGTATTATATTTGGCAAGGGGGAAAGAATTCATAGGCAAAAATGTTACCTACTTGCTTAACTCTATGCAGGGTGGCCGGGTGTCATTAAAAAAGGTGTTTTCGATCAAGAAGAAAGCAGAGGGACAAACGTCTTTTAATTTTATGTCTGTTGGGTGATTTGGGTTATCAGTAAAATGGCCGATCGGTTGTTGGTCCAAGTCACATGGAATTTTATCACGAAGTTCTGTTAATTTCTGCAACGTAACAAGTTTATTTGCAATATTTACTGTGATTAAGTCATTAAGTTGCCCATTTGTAAAAAAAGCACAGTATATTTTAAACACCAGGGTTAAAATATCAGAAGTCTTCAGATTTAGTACAATTTTTAAAACCTGCGGTCCACATACCTGACTTCCAAGTGTATAGAAATCAACACTACAGTTTTTGTAGTTCCTCACATTTTTAGAAAAATTTACGCAAATTGTCAAAACCACATCTGGGTAGGACACTTGGTCTTCAGGACTTTTTACTTTAATGGATTCAAGGTGGGCTCTCTGCAAGTGAAACAGAATTACAGCAACTTTAAACTTGTTGTGGTCATCTGGGGTAACTTGACTTTTGGGCATTTTTTATTATAATCCGCTGTTTAGCAGATTTTGGTTAGGAACTGACAATCACAACTATATTTGGATAAGAACTGAAATTAAACCTTGAAAAATAGTGAAGAAAGGGGTACATCAAAACAAACCAAACTGCCAAACAATGTTACCACCTGATCATTCATGTAAAGCTTATGTATTTCACACTAATGGTTTTCACGGACAATTTACATTTACACTGGTACATTTATAAACGGCAGTTTTTCCTAGGAGTGCAGGTAAATCTGGTATCTTTAGGGAAATTCAGGTTTAAGTGTTAGTATTAGCCTGGCAAAATTCTAATTATGTTTATGCTCAATTTTTAGAGGGTTTAAGATAAAAAAAAGTGCAAACACAGCAGCTCATCTTAGTAGTCATGAATCTCAGAAACACAGCAGGTACAAAGATACGTTGTACTCACCAGTTCACAGTCAATCTCATTGTACTTGCTTCTTAGTAACACAGGTTTGCCCTTTTCTGGTTGTTGTACTGATTTGCGCCAATGCTCAAGAGTCAGTAAACCAGTGTTTTTCGGAATAAGCTCAGCAGAGTCCCAGTTAATCACCTCAGATTCACGAGCGCAGTACAATGAAGATGGACTGTAGGAAAAACAGCTTTTAAATGCAAACCAATATAAAGAGGATATTGAATGTGCCATTTAAAATGAAGGTTTATAGCTAGTTCTTGTGATGTTATGGAAGGAAATGAAAAGAAACCCAATCAGAATGTCTCGCTTAGCTGTGACAGTGTAGGTTTTAATAGAGCTCAAGTAAGCCCAGGCGGCAGCTAATTTTTCGGAACTTTCTTTGTCACACAAAAGATTCCAACCTGCAAACTTGCTCCAATTCTTCTATTGTCTCTTCATCAACTTTCATCGCTTCACTTAGGTTTTGAACATTGAACTCTGCCTTTTTTGTAGGATTCATATCCTCTTCTGACAAAAGCAGCTTGCAATCGGTCTGCAACAAGACAGTTTCGCTGAACTTTAATTCCTATCTATTTAACAATAGTTTTTTTACCACTTACATACCTCAAACTGTCCAATGTGCACCAATGGGGAAATGTGTCCATGTTCTTCGGCAAGTGAAATCAGTTCCCGCTGCTGGCCAATTAAATTTAATTTCGGCATCTTAAGAAACGGTAAACGTTGTAGCAACGAAAAGTGCAACGTGCGTCGACATTCTTTTTTCTTCATGAATTAAAAAAACAACAGTACTTGCGATGTTGGGAAATTCCCGTTACGCAGGCAAGCATGAAAATTACAAAAAGGCTTCAAAAAATTCAAGTTCAAGCACATAAGGTTCAATACTTTGGTAATTTAGGCAAGCAAAATTACGATGTAAGTTGGTGTTTATTGATTGTTTGATGCGTTTGTTTCCAGACACAAAATTTCAGCACACACGGGCCCGGAAAACAAACGACACAGCAAACTGAAAATAACGATCATGCTAGGCAAATTTCCTGAGCGACAGGTTCAATTTAACCAAAACTTTGCACTTATAACTTACATAAAAACGCAGAACCTACGAACTTTGTTATTGTGAATAATTTAATGAATTTTTTTGAAGTAGTTTATAATTTCTTTTTTGATTTGTTACGAAGTTTGTTGCTGTGAACAAACTCAAATGTTGCGTGTTTATCATTTTTCTTCCGGTCAGTTGGCCGCCGGTTAACAAGAATTTGGTTCGCGGTAAATTTTAATTTTACCTCAAAGTTGGTGCTGTTTTATAGTGGTTGTAGATTGTTGGTATGTTTTTGACAAGCTTGTTCGTATTAATCTTTTTGGCAAATATGGCTGTGTTTGGATTTTGGACATTCACGTCCAAGGCAAAATGTCTTCAATCAATACATCATTGTTTGCAATGTTTACGAAATTCAGTAATAAACGGGAATGCTTTCTAATAAGGATCATTATTTTTTGGTATTGAAATGAGTGTTTGCTGCGGATAATTTGCAAAAAACTAATTTGTTGTTATTTTGTTGTACCAGACATAAAAATTAAACATGGAGGATGCAGTGGTGCCTTCATGCACAGAAATTGATACATTGTTTGATAAACTTGAAGACAGCAAAGGCACAAGTCATGATGATGTAATGAAAAAGTTGCAAGCTATTCGTTTATGGCAGCTGATGCAACAAGAAGAGCTTAAAAAGCAGCAACAGTCTCAACTTGCTATGCTAAAAGGCCAAGCAGAACAAAACAAACAGGACTCAGACTCTGTGTCTGAAAGTAGCGATGAAGATGAAGAACTTGGAGAGAATTCAGAGGATGAGATTGAAAGTGCAGATGAAGTTCTGGCTTTTCCATTAGATGATCCTGCTTCAGGAAGATTGGAAACAATAACTGAGCAACCTTCAGTTGTTGATGCTTCAGATAATGAAAGCANACAGTCTCAACTTGCTATGCTAAAAGGCCAAGCAGAACAAAACAAACAGGACTCAGACTCTGTGTCTGAAAGTAGCGATGAAGATGAAGAACTTGGAGAGAATTCAGAGGATGAGATTGAAAGTGCAGATGAAGTTCTGGCTTTTCCATTAGATGATCCTGCTTCAGGAAGATTGGAAACAATAACTGAGCAACCTTCAGTTGTTGATGCTTCAGATAATGAAAGCAGTGACAATGAAAATGACATCAAAAGTGTCATGATTTCTGATCCTGGATTTCTGTCCGAAGTTGATAAGCAGGATAAGTCTGATGACCAAGATGATGTAGTTAATGTAGAAAATAAGGAATATGAAGAGCAAAATGATTTTCCTGTGGAAGAGGATGTTCAAAAAAGTTTTGAAAAAAGTTCAACTGGGCAACTTTGCTTTGATGATGTTCCTGTAGTGGGAGGAGGGAACAAGAAGACGTTTGAACAATTGTTGGCAGATCAGTTAAAGTCAAATGAAAATGTCGAAAAGCCTTCAAACAAAAAGTCTGCGTCGACTCCCAAGCGCACATTTTTGAGAAGGGGACAAGGCATTGCTCGCTTTAAAGGGCCACCAGTTCGAGCCAAAAAGAAAGTTTCTGCTGTTACTTCAGCGCAATCTACTGCACTTGTTGTACAGAAAGAGCCTTTTGTAAAACAAATCACCACTACTATTTACCAAACCAATGAGCCTGAGTTGGAAGCTTCATCTCTTACTGTCCAAGAAAATAGTCTAGAAAAGAAGCCGGTGACAAGAATAAGGAAAACTGCTAGAAAGAAAGAACCAATGAAAGAGTTAAAACTAAAACCTGTTAGCCCGAAGCCTCATGTGCATTTTCAAAAACCAGTGTATTCTTTTCCAAATCCTGATTTTGATTATGAGGAAAATTTGCCTGTAAATCATTTTGAACAAGACTTGAAAGAAACTCTCGATGATACTTTAAAAGATGAAAATGCGCAGTTACAAGAGTCTGTGTGGTCTGATGTGGATGATTCTGTTCTGACTATTAACACAACTGCCATTGGCAATTTAGGCCCAATCGACTTCGACAAAACCTCAAATGAGACTTTTGAACAAATGGAAAAATTTTGCAATCAAAGNCAGTTGTTGATGCTTCAGATAATGAAAGCACTGACAATGAAAATGACACCAAAAGTGTCTTGATTTCTGATCCTGGATTTCTGTCAGAAGTTAATAAGCAGGATAAGTCTGATGACCAAGATGAAGTAGTTGATGTAGAAAAAAAGGAATATGAAGAGCAAAATGGTTTCCCTGTGGAAGAGGATGTACAAAAAAGTTTTGAAAAAAGTTCAACTGGGAAACTTTGCTTTGATGATGTTCCTGTAGTGGGAGGAGGGAACAAGAAGACTTTTGAACAATTGCTGTCAGATCAGTTAAAGTCAAATGAAAATGTACATAAGCCTTCAAACAAAAGTTCTGCGTCAACACCCAAGCGCACATTTTTGAGAAGGGGACAAGGTATTGCTCGCTTTAAAGGGCCACCAGTACGAGCCAAAAAGAAAGTTTCTGCTGTTACATCAGCGCCATCTACTGCACATGCTGCACAGAAAGAGCCTTTTGTAAAACCAATCACCACTACTATTTACAAAACCAATGAGCCGGAGTTGGAAGCTTCACCTCCTACTGTTAAGGAAAATAGTCTAGAAAAGAAGCCGGTGACAAGAATAAGGAAAACTGCTAGAAAGAAAGAACCAATGAAAGAGTTAAAACTAAAACCTGTTAGCCCGAAGCCTCATNGAAAATAGTCTAGAAAAGAAGCCGGTGACAAGAATAAGGAAAACTGCTAGAAAGAAAGAACCAATGAAAGAGTTAAAACTAAAACCTGTTAGCCCGAAGCCTCATGTGCATTTTCAAAAACCAGTGTGTTCTTTTCCAAATCCTGATTTTGATTATGAGGAAAATTTGCCTGTAAATCAGTTTGAACAAGATTTGAAAGAAAGTCTCGATGACACTTTAAAAGATGAAAATGCGCAGTTACAAGAGTCTGTGTGGTCTGATGTGGATGATTCCGTTCTGACTATTAACACAACTGCCATTGGCAATTTAGGCCCAATCGACTTTGACAAAACCTCAAATGAGACTTTTGAACAAATGGAAAAATTTTGCAATCAAAGGTATGGTTTGGACTCCCCTGTCAAAAAACAAGAAAACCATGTTGAAAACACTTTGCCTCCCCAACCAAGCAAGTTGATGCAAAGTTTGTTTCCTTCCTTGGGTCCCAAAACATGTAATGCACCAAAAACGATTGCATCACCAAAATACAACACTGCTGTTTCAAAGCCAGTGCCCATTATTCAAGATGAGCAACCCAAAATACTCAAAACAAAGTTGGAAGAAATGGAAAGTGAAATAAAGAAGTTTCAAGATGAAACATTTAGGCTTAGTTCAGTTCGACAGCAAGAGGAAGACCAGCTACGGTTGTTGAAAAAAGAATTTGAGGAGTTTCAGAAACAGAAGGAGGATGAGTTGCAACGACTGGATGACTTTAAGAAACTGGAAACTAAAAAATTAAAAAAAGAAAGAAAACTATTTGAAGATCACATCACCGCAGTAAAGTCATTGCCTAACAAAAAAGACCGTGAATACATTCAGGAGCTTGAGAAAAACATTTGTGAGCTTCAAGATGATTTTAAGTTGAAAGAACAACGCCTATCTGCTGCAAACAATCGACTACGAACTCAGTTGGACACAGCAAATAGAGACAATGAACTACTCAAGGAAAAGTTACAAGCTGCTGAGTATAAGTTAGAAGTTTTTCAAAAAGACGAAGAGAAAAAGCGCAGTAAGAAATCCAGCGCTGTATGGAAAGCAATCAACAATATAGTTGATGCTACAACTATTGATGAAAATGAANATAAGTTAGAAGTTTTTCAAAAAGACGAAGAGAAAAAGCGCAGTAAGAAATCCAGCGCTGTATGGAAAGCAATCAACAATATAGTTGATGCTACAACTATTGATGAAAATGAACCTACCACTGATGTCTGTGTTCCAGAAACCAGAGCTCCTGTAATTAAAAATATGTCTGAAAAGTCTGTTAAGCAGAAAAAACGTGAGCCACTTATAGATAGAAACGACAATCACCTGTATGAAAATCAAGAGGATATGCCCACTGAAGGTCGCAAGGTTGAACGAAAAATGCAAGATGGCACCCTCCAAGTGTCGTACAGTAATGGAACTAAAAAGGTAGTTTCTGCTGATAGAACAAATACCGAAATACAGTTTGCCAATGGAGATGTCAAGACAATTGGTATGGATGGCTCTGTGTCATACATGTACAAATCTTCAGGCACAAAACACACAACCCACACTAATGGCATGCAAGTGATCGAATTCAGGAACAAACAAATCGAAAGGCATTTTCCTGATGGCTCTAAGCACATATCATTTGCTGACGGATCGAGTAAAATGATGAAGCTTGATGGAACCGAGGAAACTATTTTTCCTGATGGGACAGTCATGATTGTCAAGCCTAATGGCCACAAGACTATTGAGTTTAGTAACGGTCAGCGTGAGATTCACACATCTGAGTACAAGCGTAGAGAGTATCCTGAGGGAACATGTAAAACTGTCTACAGTGACGGCAGACAAGAAACGATGTATGCTTCTGGTCGTTTACGTATCAAAGATGCCAACGGAGTACTAATTGTTGACAAGATGTTGGACAAATCTACAGGCGTTGCTGAATCATGATCCTATCAGATTATTCACCTAATTTATATTGTACATATTTCCAAATTGACAATACTTTTTGCACTCATAACCTACTGTATATTCATGTGTTGTTTTGTCTTTGGTGCATATTAGATCTATTCTAGCATGACAAATCGCCTTGTATTTATATTTTTATCTACAAAATACAGTTTTTTTCATTTTAAACTTTTTGTTTTCTTGCAAAAATATGGACAACATTGTAAGTGGAAATTGTTTGTGATCCTAAAACCCTTTTGGTGCAAATGTTTTTGTAAAAGTTGCATTGTTTCACTGATATTGCTGCTATGTACATGTTGTTTTTTTGCGTTGTCGAATGTAGACTTGACAGAATAATATTGTAAGGAGCTAGAACAAAACAAAAGTGTCAACTGTGTCCCAAACTTTTTTGCGACAATCATTTAAAAAACAAAGTAAATGTTTTACATAGGTTTGGTTTATGTCTAACAGTGCATTTTACAATTAATATTTATGTTGTATGACTTGCTATTTTATGAGTTTTTGGTTTTCAAATTTGTATGTGTGTTTTCTAGCTGTTTGGTAGGGCAATAGCAGTGATATGTCAAGGAAAAAACAGGAAATATGTATTGATGAAGAAGTGAAAATTGGAATTCAACTTGCAGTGGAGCGATTTCGCAACAATGATACCCAAAATGGTAATAAATTTGCTTTTGTGTTTCTGCACAAAACCCATTAGTAAAAAACAAACACATCTTTTTTTGTTATATTTGAGTCACATTAGTAATTTTTTTTAGAAATTGAGTTCCCATCGTCATTTACAAGTGTGGAGCGTGCTTTCCTTCATCGAAAGGCAAACCAACTTGGCCTTATTTCAAAAAGCGTTGGGTAAGTAGCATCTACATCTTTATGTAATAAGCCAAGATCACAGAATGGTTGTGCACACAAGGTAGTGGTTGTTTATCACATCATGACCTCCTATGTTTCCCCTTGCAAAAACTTTGCTTTTATGTGGTTGAACCTGATAATCAATCAGAATTATGGGCTACTATTTCCCCAAAACAAAAACAAATTTAGAGGGATCTGATAAAGGTGCAATATGATGGGAAGCTCATCAATGGGGGATATCAGCATAATTGTCCTGCCCATTGAAAATTAAAGAAAAAAAACTCTGAAATTGCATTTTTACTATAGAGGGCACATACTACACCACAACCTATCAAACTGGCTTTTTGTTGTTTAGGCCACCTTGGCTGTTTTAAATACCTGAAATGTGTATGTACTATGTTTTTTTGCAGCAAGGGCACAAATCGATACTTGACACTAAGAAAGAAGAAATCCAATGAGACACTGGAATCTCCAATGGTGTTTCGTCTAGGACAAAACTCCAAACAAGTTTTGCAAGCACTGCTGCATAAGTAGGTTATTTTTACATGGGCATATAGATCACATAGATTAACGCAAGTAGGAGTCTTCGCTATATTTGCTGAGTTTATGTTACATTATGGTATTAAACATATATGCAACACTTTGTAGGTGGCCAATGAAGCAAAAGGAAAAACTGGAAATTCAGCCAAAAGTGGAGAGTCAGCAACATCCATGTGCTAGCAGTCTTGGTAACTTTTTGGGAATTAGTCTTTTGTCCTAAACCTAAACCTGTGTTGTTTGTTTAATTTTCATTTTCGGGGCCAGAACAATGCATGAATACATTATGCTCACAATGAGTCCACCGTACAAGGCAGTTGCACTAACTACTTGACCATCTTGCCATGTTTGTTGATTGTTCTTCGGTTATAGAAAGTAAAGTAGCTAATTCCCAACCCTGTCCCTTTCACATTTTAAACTTCAACCCATTTCAATGCATGCGATTACTATAATGTGTATGTTCATTTTAAGCTTATAGATCTGATGCAAACAAGCCGAGTGGTCGACTGCCAAACGGAATACCCCAAGTTCCAATGAAAAGGTCTCCATCCGACCTAGACACTTTTCGCAAGACACTGCCAGTTCATAGCATGAAAGACGAAATAATTAAAACTGTGTGGAACAATTCAGTTGTGCTTATTTCTGGTGATACTGGGTCTGGCAAGACAACCCAAGTAAACAAAATGGTTAACCTGCCTTGGCCAAGCTTTTTTGTAATGAATGTATGTTTCACTAAGATTCCCCAGTACATTCTGGATGAAAGTCTTCGACGCAATGAAGTCTGCAGAATTGTCTGCACTCAACCACGTCGGATTTCTGCAGTAGCTATGGCTGAGCGAGTTGCTATTGAACGTGGAGAAACCGTCGGACAAACTGTGGGATACCAGATACGACTTGAGAGCCGGTAAGCTCAGCTTTTTGTCTTTGCCAACAAATGTCTGCATGGATTTCAAATTGTTTTGAATGACTCTGAATGTGATAAGTTAGGTAAACCCTAATAGCACTGCATCCATGTATAATGCATATTTCAATTCTAATGCCTTTATTTCAGCTAACATGGCTAGGCATCATAATTAATCACACATTCCTTTTTGGACTGACTTAAATTTAAATTTTCTTGTAAAAAGTAACTATGATTTTTTGTCCAAATTTCTACCCCTCAAAATTGGCACCTGCCAGGCAAAAAAACACATTTGCGGTCAATACATGAGTAGAAACCCTTTTTTGATTTGATTTAATTGCATTGAAGACTTCACAAATACATACAAAAGAAAACAAAAAAGTACTAGTTTTATTGCAAATTATACACAGGACATTGAAAACAATTTCTCTGCGTGGCTACAAGTTTGTTTTGCCAAACTCTCAGGTTTTGTGGGGATTGTAGCCTTGGTTCATTTGAGACCAGGCTAGAAATGAATTGTCCTCTTTTGTCGTACATTGAAATTCTGTTGTTACCTTCATCTGCAACTAAAACCACTTCCACATTGTTCACTGTAGTCGTGGCAATACCAGCTGGGTGAAGAAGTTGCCCTGGTTTTGAGCCTGGAGGAAAAACAGATTTCCAAAATATACATTTAATTTAAGTACTATTATTTTATAAACCGGTATACATTACACATACCTTTTTCTCCAAATGAAAATTTAAATTTTCCACTTCTTTCATAACATTTAATATGGTGGTCCTCATGGTCAGAAACTAGTATGTCATCCGTGTTTGTGATGCAAAGGAATCTGGAATGCAGTTTGGAGATAAAAAGGGCACTGATTTCGTTTTGTTTGTTTGCATTTCTATCCTCTGTGGCCACAACAACGCCTGAATATGTTATGATCATAATGAGTTCACTGTCAAGTAACCTGTCTCATTAAAGTTTTGTTGGATCACTATTTATTGGATTTTTATAATTTTTTTAAAGTTGGTTTCTTCAACTTGGGCCTGGCTTTCACTGGGTTTCAGCAATGTCACTTAAGTTTCTTATTCAAGTAAACTCAAGCAACCAAGGCAGGATCAGAACCCACAACCTTGAGAGTACAAGGCAGTTGCGAACAATCAGCCATCTTGGTGGCTTTATACGGAGTATGCTGGTAAATCTACACCCATTATGGCTAAATGACCAAAAACAGATGTTCTGTTTGTAAGCATTTCCCAGCTAAATATGTACACGACCAAAATATGTTTCTCAATCACTTTTGATTAATGATCAGGTATTTACACTATACCTTGGATCTTCTAAACTACCACCCTTGTCACCAGCTCCTCCAAACTTCATTAACTTAGTTCCAGCCGAGTCGAAAACAAAAATATCGCATTTTCCACGATCAAGAACAACAACATGACCTTTTGTAAATACAAGGACAAAAATTTAAACAAATAGACACCAACCATGGCATTTTTGGTGATGACAATTAAAATAAGTTTAACACTTACCTTGACTATTGATAGCCAAACTGCATGCTTCAATCAGATCACCATAACCAAACGTGTTCATAATAACTCCTTCTGATGTGAACCGCCCAATAAAAGTTTTATACAAAATGAACAAATACTTTTTCTCAAATGGAACCACAGCTATGGGCTGAATTTTGTCTACAGTGATACAAACAGATAAAAAATGTTTAGTTTTTGGTTGATTTAGATTGCAAAAATTATAATTTATTTTTATTGTGTATAAACTACTTTGTATCCACATTATTCAGTACCTGCTTTGGTGTCAGACAATTTTGAAGTCTTCAAGTATTTTCTATCTTTACTGAAGACCACTAGGTGTCTTCCTTCACCATCCAAAACAACTATGTTACCGTCCACAAAAGCCACATCCGTGGGTGGTCCCTGAAATTCCCGCTTCACCCCAATAATTCCACTCAACAAAGCCTTCAGCATCACAGGTGGTGGAGGTGCGGCTGATTTTCTTCGAGGTGATTTGCTCCTCAATACTATGTCATGTGACTGTGAGCGACGATGTGTAGGAACTGGACTTCTGGGTTGCTTCTCCGGGCTATTATTTTTGTTTATTTTTAGCTGTGGTGGCTCTGGAGCTACCCTCTGTGGCACCGGGTGCACCACCATCCTTGGGATTAACTCATTAGACCCCAGTGTGGTACTTTCCTCTGGCAGTGGAATGGTTCCCTTAATTCTAGTCAGACGGTAGCAGTCTGGCAACTTCGCAATGTTGGGTTTTACTGTAACAACCGGTTTAGGTCGTTTTACTGGCCGTGGCAGAGTAGCAGGTGCTGCCACACTTTGACTACGTTGTCTTGGCACAGGAACTGGTGCCCTGTAATCAGACGGCTTTCTTGTTACTTTTGGACGTGGTTTTATCAATATGTCATCTTTTGTGAATTGCTTTACATTTTTTTGGAAATTGGCATACAGGCTTTCTTCAACAGGTTGCTCTGTTTTAATATGGTTTGTTGGTGCAGAAGGGGGTGCTTCCTCAATGGGTTCTACAACCTGCTCTTCTATTTCAGGTTCAGACTGAGGAAGTTCACCTTTTGACTCTGTTTTTGTTGACTCCAAGGTGCCCATTGCTTGTAAAATCGATTCTGTTATTTCTCCAAAGGTGAACCTTTACAAATTTTAAATATGGTTACATTTCAAACTGTAAAAGCCATACATTCCACTGCAAAATGTGTAGAAATAAAATTTCATATTTTGAAAACATTGCAGTTTTTATTTGCTGGTAAAGTACATTGTGTGTTGAGCGGTAAGCCTTCCCCATGGCACACAGGGTGACCATTCATGGCACACCAAGTGATTTATGAGCTATTATTCCAATACATCTTATGAGCCAAGTTAAACAACCTGACAAGCAAAGTCATTATACATTTAAAAGGTTTCCATCCTCTGGTGTATTGGTTAGTTCTCTGAACAGCTTTTGGCCCTACCTTAGCAATGGCTGATCAAGCTGTCGGTGACTTTCTTGAAGTGATTTAAAACTGCCCTTAGACTCGTCCAAGTGGTGAGACATCTTTTTGCGTAGGTCGAGCAGTTCAAATGGAATATCATCCTTAATGCGTAGGCAAAATTCTTTGAATTTATCATGTTTGAAAGTCTGCTATTTATTTTAAATGTTTTGTACCTGTAGAACACACTGTGAAATCTTTGTAAGATTGTTGTAGTCAGCCACATGTTGTTTCAGCTTAGCACTTGTTGTTTTGCAATGTTCCACTTTTGGGGCAAAATTGTCACAGATCTCTTGTAGGTACATGTCTCGTTTCTGTTTAAAAATCATGTTCTTTATGTGGAAATAAAACTAGAAAGAGTTATTCTTCTAAGTTTGTAAATACAATAATGTTGTCAGTAGGGATGTTCAATGTAGAATATCCGTTTATATCGGGTAATTGGAACCAATATTATTTCATCAAAAACAGCCTGTAAATGAGCGTGCACCACAGACGCAACAGCGCCGATACAACGCTGTTCGATTTTTTTTTTGGCAAATACTAAACCATGCATGTTCTACATGACAGTGAATATTAACGGATGGTAGGTTACAAAAACTGTTAAACTTGGTGATTAGTTATGGGTCCCCTTCCTGAAAGGGGACACATATTGATTTCACTCTGTTTGTTTTGTTTTTTTCTTTTTTCTGCCCTGCAGCTTGTCCATGCACTTTTGGCATGAAATGTTTGATGGATTTGGATGAAACTTTCACAGCTGGTAGATATGGTCATGGAGATGTGCCATTCATTTCGATTGACTTCTTAGCCCCAAGGGTTACCCCGCTAGCCCCCAAAAGGGTGAAATATTACCTTGCACTATGTTTATGCACTTTGGCATCAAATGTTTGGCGGATTTGGATGAAACTTTTACTGTTGGTAGATATGGTCATGGAGTTGTGTCATTAGTGTTGTTTGACCCCATATCCCAACGGTTACCCCACTAGCCCCCCAAAATGGGGCAAATAGTTAAACGATCTCCGAATTGGATGAAATTTGGACAGTTTGTTTAACATGTTATTGTCATGCAATAATTAATGTTTTTACCCTATAGCCCCAGTAGTTACCCCACTAGCCCCCTAAAATGGGTCAAATTGTTAAACAATGTCCGAATTGGATGAAATTTGGACAGTTTGTATAACATGTCATTGTGGTGCAATAATTAATTTTTTTTACCCTATAGCCCAGCAGTTACCCCACTAGCCCCCTAAAATGTGTAATATTATTAAACAATGTCCAAACTTGATGTAACTTGGACAGTTTGTAGAACATGTCTTTGCGGTGCACTGATTGCTTTGTTTATGTCTATAGCCTTGACATGTTTTCTGAAAAACGCAATATGTAGAACTTTGCATGTGTGGGGACCCATGCGTTTCTGCCAGCAGAAACAATAATGTCATAGATAGCCAGGTAACTATAAGACCCAATGTAATATAATGTGTGGAATATATCCTCTTTTAATATCGGGTAATAGTGTATGTAGAATGTCTATATATGCTAAGCCACCCTTCTAGTTATAACTGAGCTACAGCACCTCAAAAAGATATGGGAAACTAATTGTCACTTTTAGAACACATTGATTCAAAACTTTTAGGTCCACTTTTTACAAGTATTACCTCTTTGATTCTGTTAATGAAATACTGTGCAGCATCGTTCACTTCGCGTTCTATATCTTCTTGTTTACTTTTCTCGTTTTCTTCCATCAACAAAAGTTCATCCAACATGTTTTGCGAAGTTTGAATTTCATCTTCAATTTCGTCTTGCATTTCATTTATCTAAAGAAATGTTTATTCAACTTACAACACATAAAGAAAAATTGTAGTCATTTTGCTAATGTAACTTAGGATGCTAAACTGGTTACCTGTTTTTATTAAAAGTTACAGAACTGCTTTCATGTTAAAGTGTTGAAAAATACAATCTTTAAATATGTATTGATTATACCTAATTTGACAGAGTTCTACCCATTACTGCAAACAGTTATTAAACAAAGAAGTGTCCAAACACGAGTTGTGTAATGTAATGAAGCTCTACTCAAATTAAACCACAGAATAACGATATTTTGCAAATAAAGATCCCTATTGTATATCAGTCTCTCTGGACGGCTCAATATGCAATTGCTCTACTCAAACTTATGTGAGCAAAAATCTGATAAAACAATCAAAATAACCTCCTGCTTGATTGTATCGACAGCTGTTGATGCTTTAGTCAAATGATGTCCCTGATGTGATTCAATCACACAGTCTCGACAAACCAGTTTGTCACATTCTTTACAGTGGTGATCCAACTTCATCAGCTGTATCACAAGTTTATTGTTATCCACAGTTTCAGATTAGCAAGTAGTTGTATTATTTTGTTCTTACATTGTGCGCTCTGCACCGACTCATTTCTTGAAAGTGAATTTTCTGTCTGAATTTTCCATTTTCTATTTCTTGTATGCTTACAACCTAAAAGAACAACAGCTCATTTTTGGACAAACTTTTTTCTATTCTTTGATAAAACCTATTAGATCTGCACTTTATGGTTTAATGAAACTTTCTACAACTGCATACAATGCAAAATATTGAACATTTTCAACACATATTAACACAACACAGACAAGAAACTAGGTTTGTATACTAATTTGAAATGACAACATCAGAATCCTGTTAAAACAAATTTTAGCTTGTTAGCAAAAAATTAGTAGTATGGAAAGTTTTGTTAATTGCATTCAAAACTCCAAAAAGTTTTATTATTAATTTCGTAATAAAAGTGAAAAATTATTTATAGCCAAAACATTACCTCATGGTCTTTGGTAAGCTTTGTCCTCGTATGAAATGCTGCACAGTCAGCACACAAGTGGTCAAGACAGTCGATACATTGATAAGTCGCCATGGTAACTTCGGCTTCCGGACAGCTCTGACACATTTTGTAACTTTGGTCATCGATGGCGTCATCATTCTGCCGAACCTCTCTGAAATATTTTGATAAATAAGTTGTTATTGGTACATTTGTTTTGTAACATGTTTGTGCAATGGTATTGTGATATAGCAAAGCTTCCTTGATGCTATAAGTTATGTAATGAAATAAAAATTATGATATTAATGTATAATTAACACATTTTTTCCCGAATGCCGTTTATGTTTTTAATTTTAGGCAGCAGATCAAAATATAATTCCACTCATACTAACAATGCAAAAATATGTTTTTAACATTTTTAATGTCTTAAAATAAAGAAGAAGTAAAAGAGTTTAAATGCGTAAAAGTCACAAAGTTGTTTTATTTTGGACATTTATCATCCTGTTAACTGGTAGATTAATTACAGTAAACCAAGCTTCCCATTAAAATGTGTAATTTATAAAAAAAACTTACAAAAACAGTCACAACATCCATACAACAAAGGGTCCAAAATTATAAATTTACAATTCAGTACATCAAAAAACAAATTTGTCAAACCAAGTTCTCACCTTGACTTTCTCCAGTCTTCCAACATGTCAATCATATTTGACAGAATAAAATTGTTCTTTAGTCCTTGTACTCCTTTAAATCCGAGTAATGTCTGTTGTCTGCAGAGTGGACAAACGATGTAGACACCTTGCTTCGATTTTTCACATGACTCTGAAACAACAAGTTTCGGGTTCATACCAAATGTGGTAGCAACAACAGAAGTCAATCAAGTGTTTGTTGATGTAAAAAAGAAATTAGTGGGTGCACACGGCCAATTAAATCCCACGTTATCATTTCTCCACACCCAATTAACAAAATTAGCTTGTAGTTAATAGGTATTATAAGTTGTGGTTAATTATTTAATTTCAGCCTTGATTGTTATTGATTTTATGTTTTCAACTACTTGTGATCACTTTTGTAAATGCATTTGTTTTTGTTTATATTTGAAGTAGATTGGTTGACAAGCTTTGCACATTTAACTGTGTCTGATGTATAATCCAAGAGTTTTATTTTCATTTTCAGGAAAAATGATTTGAGTTTTACACATACATATAAGCCCAGCATACACATATACACATTTTATATTCCTACCTAAACAAGCCTTGCAGAAAGAATGTTGACATGACAACACTTTAGGTGATGTATAAATCTCCATACAAACATGACATGTCAAGTAATCATTATTAAGCTGCGACAGTAGATGCTGTGAAGACTCCATAGCCAACCCTACCTTTGTACTACTGTCTTAGTACATGAAAGTCCAAAATCACTTTGTTTTGTCAATACTAATGCACATTGCTTGCATGCCTGTCTGTCATGATTTCGCCGCCAGCAGGACATATGTAGAATCACATGCCTTGGGGGCATGTCTCATTATGACATCACAAGTCATGAGGACAGTCTCCTAATTTTGGCTGCCGAAATTATAAAAAAGGGCATGAAACCGACACTAATTGCATTTTGTTTGTTTGACAAACTTCATCTCACAATGTATATTCTACCAAACTTTTCTGTGTGAATGTGATAATCATTTGTTTGTTTGTTGTAAAACTGGTTTGTCAAGTATTCAATTATCCACTTGAACTTGCGTTGTTAATGTTCCAGGGCATCACCACGTACGTTGTTGACCTTTTGTACGAACGGAGTCCTCCTACGAACCCTCATGTCAGGCGATGATGTCACACAAATGATGACCCACGTCATAATAGTAGGAAACTTACTTTTTTGTACATGTTATAGCTAAGCTATGTGTAATAAATGTCATGCATAGAATAACCATACAAGTAGTAAGTTTTTTTAAACCCTAATATGCAAAATTATTGTATTACATCATGATTTAGCACTGATACTTCTTAATTTTATTCAATTCATTCATACACATGTATATTTCTAAAAAAATTCTAAACCATGAAATTTACTCTAAACCAAATTGATTTAAAAATCGGTAAATCCTGATCTACTGTTTTGCAACTTGAAGTCATGCGGTTAGTTTAACAGAACATGTGCCACTAAAAACAGAGCTATTAAGGTAAAAAATAGATAATTACGAGTCTGATTCTAATCAGCTAATCATTTTTTACAATTAAAAATTATTAAAATAGTAAAAACTTTTAGTGCTCGAGTAACAGTTTAACAGGTGTTAATATTTTTTTCCTACACTCATTTACAACTTTTCAACAAACTTTACCTCACACAGGATGAGGTTCATGAAAGAGATCGTTTCAGCGACTTCCTTCTCATCAAACTGCGACAACTGGTTGAGTCCAAGAAACTGATTCGATTGATTTTGATGAGCGCTGCACTCGAAATCAACCTGTTTGTCAATTACTTCTCGCAATGCCCAGTAGTTAGCAGTAAGTCATCATCTGCAATATTGTCATGCTTTGTTATTCTTGCAACATACATTTTTTTTCTCGTGCAAAGTCATTTTGCACATATTTAGCGCTGCACATAATTGCTCAATCTGTTTTGACATTTCCTGACCTCAAGTGTTCCGTATGTCGTGACTTGTGAGTTTAATGCGGTCCTGATTCTCTGTAAAGAATCTTGATTCCTATTACGTATCTTACATCTGCTAACTTTATTTTTTTGCTTCTTAAGTATAAAGTAAACAAATAAAATGTATTTTTCATTGTTATAGTGTGTTTCTTCACCTTCACCTGGTTTGTTTTTGTGTGTTATAAAATTTTCAAACAGACTGGAATTATTCCTTGCAAACATTACTGTTTTGAATTTTTATTTTTGACTTTTTGTACTGATGTTATAGAATAATACATTATTTTTTTCTCTATAGTTCCAGGAAACATGTATGATGTTAACACTCTCTTTCTTGAAGACATATTGAAATGGTAAGACTAAAATACTCAAACACCATTCACTAACATAAACATGTAAATGTGACAAAAGCAAATGCCAAAACAGCGCGTACAAATTTTGTGAGCAGCTTACTAAGTATATTGTTGACAACACTATTGAACATCACACAGCTGACATTGCAAAGGAACTGGTAATATTTACATCAGCTCCTATTTTTTCTTTTCTATGCTATCTCCTATTTCAAATATTGCCCACATTAACTTGAATTTTGAATTCATTTTTTCTACCAGCACNCCTTGAAAGCAGTATTTCTGTTTTTTGGATAAGTAGCATAAGGTAAAAGGGGGGAACATATTCCAAACACCTTTCTCGTAAAACTGCTAAGATACAGTGTATTAATATTTTGAATGAATTTTTTTCTGTTAAAGGGTGCCAATTTTATCTTTGCTCGGTATAAATTTAATGTATAAGATTGCACTGATGTCACTTTTGTAAAAAAGATGGTTACAGTTTTAAATCAGATTGCTGTTTGGTTTAGTAGTTGGTATGTTAGCCAAAAGAGTGTGTAACAAAATTTTTACCTAGATCTTATCAACCAACATCGCGGAAAGTGCAATTACAATAGATGACGTGGTGTACGTCATCGACTCTGGGAAAGTTAAACTGAAAATGTTCGATTCCATCACATCGACTTCGTCACTGAAAAGTGTCTGGATTTCACAGTCGAGCGCAATACAGAGGAAAGGCAGAGCTGGGCGTTGCAGGTAAAACACATATTCTTTCCGCTTTGTTTTTCCTTTTTCTGTCTGACGGCGGTTTGTTTCCATCGTCCGATCAAAAAAAAGTTGTTTAAATTTCTTGAAATTTGCACATAATCTGAAGGTGTGCACTGTCACCTTTGACCCCAGTTGACCCATAACGGCCCGGAAACGTAAAAATTTAAAAACAGCAATATTTAATACTTAAATAAACCAATTGTTACAATAAAAGGAGAGGTATATGTGGAAAATACCATTTGAAGAGTCGTAGTGTATGAGAATGGCAATATGGAGCACGCCGCCTCTAGTCTTAATCATAAAGTTGCAGCAGCAAAAACGTTTTTTATTTCCGTTAAGGGTAAAACATGCCATTGACTGTTATAAATTTGCCTGTTTACCATGTGCACAACTTTGCGACCCACTGAACACATCAAATTTAAAATCGAATGTAGGCTAATGTTTGCCAAACTACTGAATATGCGAATGTGTTACGTTTTCCTCATCGATTATTGTTGCTGTTACCGCGGAACTCCCAGTCACTTGTTGTATTTTTTGGCATTCTGTCGGTCTTAAAAATATTGGCTCAAAACCCTTGGTTTGCGTAGAACACCAGTTTATCTGTGTCCACAGGCGTCAATTTTTTAGCAAATTTTTTTTCGTGAGGGGTGGCGAAATGATTAAATTCGAGCGGTCTGACAAGTGATAAAATTACACAACGTACGCCTGTTAGTTTCTAGCATTTTTATACTATCTGTTATCGCTAATATTAACGGTACATATAGCACAAGACCCGCGCAAAATTGGACTTCCTCCTGCGTTGTTTAAACGAAAAAAATTTGCGTCGCTCGCATGTGTTTTGTGTAAACAAGTCTTCAGAAAATCCTCGTGTCGGTGCAAGCAACAATCCAGGAAATTTCTAGGGTGGCAACATAGAATTTTTGTAATGGCTGCCACCCCGCGAATCGACGCGTTTGTCTGTGTCTAGTCCGGTTTGCCGTCCGCGAATTTAAATTGTGCACCCCTGGCAAAGGTGGTCGAATTCTTTTCGATTACCAAAAATGGGTAATAGTTCTAATTCCAGTTCGACTTTTTCTGCTTTCTATACCCGAACTAGAGATTTAGGAACGTTTAAACGTTACCTTACTGGATTGCACACTTACCTTTCAAGAATCACCACCGCTATATTCGCAAGTGTTGCGATTTAAACAACTCGTAGCGCTTTGGTAACGTAAAAGTCTGAAAGGTCAAAAAGACAAGATCCAGACCAGTGGTTCCCAGTCGGGGAGGAATTCCTTCACTTCTTGATCCATAATAAGCAAATGGGGAGTGAATCAAAAAGGTTGGGAACCACTGGTATATTCGAACTGAACATAATTTTCGAGAAATTAGGATTTAGATAAGTGTTTCTTGACCAGGACTCCCAATTTCTGAGTTAACAGTATATATTAATAATATAAGTATAACAGAATTTTTTTAAACAGGAATCTTTACAATGGTGATAAACGTAACCACTTTCATTCCATATTTGCTCACTAAAGACACGTTTTCAACTTTTTTAGGCCTGGAACGTGCTTCTATTTATTCTCGTCGTCTCGTTACTCCGCCATGCCTATGTTCCAAGTACCTGAACTGCTGCGCATGCCACTGCACGAATTGTGCTTACATGTGAAACTGCTCGACACAGGATGGGCAAAATCCAACGAGATCGCTTCGATAGAAAGCTTCCTCTCTTACGCCCCAAGTCCTCCATCCACTGGAATGATCAGGAACGCCGTGCAGTTGTTAAAGGTCGTTTTGTGTTGCTGTGTTTTTTAAGTGGTTTAGTTTCGCATAGCCTAGCTACAAGGCTGTTTGCATTAGTGATTCTCAAAGTGTGGTCCGCCGTCACCTCATAGTGGTCCGCGACAAGATGACTTAAACTAGGCACTGGTTTATAAAATCTCCTGTTTTGAGAACATGTTAGAATGGAATTCTGTTTGGTGGTCCCCAGAAAAATATTCGAAGATGAAGTGGTCCTTGGGCAAAAAGTTTGACAAACACTTGCATACACGAATTGGACGCTTTTTTAACTGGCCGACTGTGATTCTGTGCAACGCCTCTTGTAGGCCTGGCGTACTGTGATTCATGATGAGTATGTCGGTATCGTTGGCGGCATGAAAGCTTTAGGGAAAATTAAATCTCAGCATCAAATCTAGTTCATCTACATTCAGTTCACAGTTAAATACATTTATTTGGTGTTTGCACCTCTGGTAAGTACTTTAATTTACCTTTTTTTTGTTCATTCTTTAGTGCCTGCTTTATGCTTAGCATGCTTTTAGATAGAAACGTAACTAAAATTGTCAATGGTTTCTAATTGTTACGTTGTTTGCTAGACAAGCCTTCAAATTTATGCTAAATGTTTTTCAGACCATAGACGCGCTCGACCCGATGGAAAATCTAACTGAGTTGGGTCAACATTTGGTAGATCTTCCTGTGGAGCCTCGATTAGGTTTGTGTTTTGCCCGCTAAATGCTTTGTACCATAAGGGATCTAGCTTTTTTGGTATCGACATCAGCGGTTAGCAGAATAACTGAAGGTGTCTTAGCAACTCGCACACTATTTGAAACACCAAATGAATATCACTCTCAGATATTTAATAACGTTTAAGCTTCACAAAAATATGGAAAACCATAAGTTACTATCAGATGAACACTAGACTTAAGTCGAGTCACTCAATAAAATAGGTTTACCTTAACTCGAGTCGAGTAACTGACTAAAATAGACTCAGTATAAACGAAATTTACTGAAATAGAAAAAAACATTTTCTTGAAGCTGTTGAAATTAGTGTTTTTCCAAATTTTTGGTCTGTTTCCCCAGCTAAGATGATCTTGCACGGTGTAGTGTTAAAGTGTCTGGATCCCATTCTTACAATCGCTTGCTCTCTCGCATACAAGGACCCATTTCAACTGCCCCAGAACCCAAGAATGAGAAAGCAAGCGTTGGAAAGCAGAGTTAAGCTTTCAGCAGGTCAGTCACATAACTGTGTTGTGATGTGTTAGGTTCGTGGTCAAGTATTAGCAATATTCGTTTATTTCCAGGAACCTTCAGCGATCACATGTGTTTGTTGCGAGTGTTTCAAGCCTGGCAGAAGGCGAAAAGCGACGGCTGGGAGCAGATTTTCTGCAGGAAAAACTTTCTTTCCCAAGCCACGATGGAAATGATCGTCGGTATGCATTGTCTAAATAGTTGACTATGGCGGTAAGCTTTCTTCTTACGAGGCGCTGATAACGTTGAATATAAAATCTCACAGCTGACTACCTCATCAGCATGGCAAGCTTCCTTCATTTTAAGCTTATTGTAATACAAACACGCATTGTTTAAAACTATAGCACTTCAATAGGAAACTTGCAGTTGAACACAAACAATTAGTTTCCCTATTCTTGAGGATGATAGTTTGATTCTACATTACCATCCTGTAATTTAACCCATTTGCAATCTTTTCTATGGTCCACCAGAGAAACAGTGACCTATGTCTATGTGAAAGCTTCTTCTTTGTTTTCAGGCATGCGGAGTCAGCTACTGGGGCAGTTAAGGGCCACTGGCTTCGTCCGAGCTCGTGGAGGGAACGACATTCGAGATCTCAACACCTACTCGGAAAACTGGGCGGTCGTGAAGGTACGAAACTTGTCAATGCAGAAATCCGTAATGGTTATGAAAAGCCTTTACCTAATTTCGTCTTTGAAGCTTTATTTACTAAATATTGTACAATTCGCCACAATTTTGTTGTCAACTTTTAGAGCTTACACATAAATCAGTAAAAGTCATTGAAAATCGCTTGAACACTGGACATTTTTATCAGAATTTGTTTGTCACCTTCAGAGTTGACAGCAAACAATATATCCACCGTAGGCTGTTTTTTTTTTGTTTCTGTCAAACGTCGATAATAGAGTCTGGGCGTTTCTGTAAACTGATCTTGCTTGAGGATTCGAAAAATTGGTAACTCTCCAATTCCGTGCAGGCGGCAATATGCGCGAGCATGTATCCCAACATACTGAGGTACGACAAGAAGTTCAAGACGCTTTGCTCGTCGACACTGAAGAAAGTCAGATTTCACAATTCATCTGTGCTCGGTAATATGTCATATAAGAAGGTACGAGTTCCGCATTTCAATTGTTTCTCATTTCAATTTGTTCTCAGGTCCCTTTTTGCATTGTTACAGTTGATTTAACGTTTGCTCAAACTTGCTATTTGCGCGGCTTTCTTATCGCAAGAAATTTTGAAAACTTTTTGAGTTCTAGCTATAATATTCGAAGTACAGCTGCTGCGCCATACAAATTGTTTCGTCAAAGCATATGTTTAACCAGGGACTTTTGGATCATGTTTTCTGTCTTTACCCCAGAGGTTTTCAAAAGCCCGCGTAGTTCTAGAGCTATAACTAAGCCATCATCCATGGAGTGATCTCTCGGTCAGCCCTACATCTACTTTCAAAGTGCATTTTTTGCTTGTTTTTTTTTATTTATTATTTAAAAAACCTAAATAATAACCCTTGACCACTTCAAATAAAGGCATGATGTTCATATTGATGAGTATTAGTTTGAAATATGCGCATTAACAAAAAAAAATTTTCTCAAAAAAATTTGTGCTCTGAAATGTGTAAGTCAATAGCCTTAAATACTGTGTCAATATTTTGACACCGTGTCGTTTTTAGTTTCTGAACAATCGCAATGTGCGACAGTTTCACTCTGGTCTTCCGATCCATGTTTTACTAAACCCATGCTGCACAAACTGTGGTGTGTCGCTGTTATTCTGAAATGTTGACCTGTAGTAAAATTCCCACAGTCCGAGTCAACATTTCCGACTGATTTTTTCAGGACTCGCAACAACTGCCCACAAGTTGGGTGGTTTACGATGAAATGACTCGCTCCTCTACAAATTTCAACAGCATTTCCTCTGCTCGATGTTGCACTGCCGTATCTCCCGCATGTATTGCCATTTTTACTGGACCGTCCTCCGTTTTCGAGGTAAGACTACTGGTAAAAACACGTTTGAATCATGCCAAGGTGGTTTTTCACTCACTTACATAAAAAATTTGCATTTAAAATGAGAACTTGTTGGGAAACTTGTCACGAGCTTACATGTTGTTATTTTTTCACGTATAAGTATGTTTTATTGCCTTCATTTTCTTGGCCTGAAAACGTTTTTTGCGCTTTTGTATTCACCAGAATTTTTGTATACACCTTTGTGTGAAGAAATGCGTATTTTGTGCACTTGCATTTGGTAACAGCTCACCCTAACTTCCCGACCTTTTTTGATGCATTTCCCCTATTTGCTCTGTTTGGAACTTTTTATTTCTTCCGTACTGGACAAAAAATGATATAATTTAACATTAAAAGGTTTGAAACAACTGGTGTAAAGAAATACTTTGCTTATTATGAAGAACGTAACCATAAAGTGGAAATTCCTCCCCTTTCTTTACAGGATTGTATCCCATCTTGACGTCGATTTTGTAGCCAACTGTTAGTTGGTTCATAACGATTTAAAACTGTCTAACATCTCAAAACAAAACATTTTAAAAACCCAACAGTTGAAATCACAGTGTAACTTTGCTTTTGTTGTTTTCAGACCGATGCAATAGAAAGTCCTGTGCCAGCGGGGATGCCCCTCGGTTATCCGCAAGATAGCGATAGTGAGACCGATGACGTAGATGTGAGTCGCCTGGCAACGCTCAAGATTACTGACTGGATCAAATTGTGCATGGACCCAACTGTAAGTTACATATGGATGTTAACACTACATTTTGATCCATACTTATCTGTAAAATGCAGTTAGCTTTCATGAAGCTTAATTGGTTGAAGATGTAAACGTAGTTTTTTCTAAACTGCTGCCTTTTGTGGATAGTTAATTTGTTCAAGTATAAACGCACAAGATAATACAAAACTAATAACAAAACTTACAATAAGTATTGCTCACATTTTGAACACCACAATAAATTTGAAACTAATACTAAAAAAATGTTTCTAAAAACGAAGAATCCACTTTTCATAGAGGCTTATATTCCCAACATGTCTTAAACAATTCGCCTGAACTAACCGCCTTCGTTCGTTTCTGACAGCTGGCGTTTATGGTCTGCCACCTTCGTATCAAGTGGTACAGTTTGTTTGCACGTCGCATCCGCAGCTCTTCGAAACCATGGCAACAGGAAGACGAGGCGATCCTCTCCACAATCATCAATATCCTGAGTTGTGAGGACCAGGCCATTGGGCTTACGGTGTGTTGGCTATTTTTTAGAACCGCCAAAATGGCCGAATTGTTTGTGCCAGTATGGTCCAACTACAAGCCCGCGAATTGTAACTTAAAAGTTTGTCAATGGCGCTACCCTATGCATAAAATGACTTTTGTTGTGTATAACAAACGTCTTTTTGCCGTTAAATTTTTTTTTTGTAGTTTTTTCGTCTCTTATTGGACACTGGTCTGCGGAATAAACTAACAGTTTCTGATGGACCACACTGCCTTGTGCTCGCGAGGTTACTGGTTCTAATCCTGTTTCGGCCGCTCATGTGTTCTTAAGCGAAAACTGTTTAGGCGGCATTGCTTTAATCCTGTGAATGCCGATGCGACTTAAATTGAAACCACTAACCTCCAAACATAAAAAATAAAAACTAACCAGCATGCAATGAGACAGGTTATTCCGCCCACTCAGCATTAAAATAACAAATTCAACAAAACGGCATTTCCTGATGAACAGTTCTTCAATATGTCGTTATAATTTCCTTTACCTAGCAAAGTAAATTCACTTAAACTTTCTACAATCGTTATTTACTGTTTAGTAAGTTTGCTATTCATTTGCTAATCATCGATCATTTTTTGTTTCCCTAGCAACCGTCCGGAATCGGGCAACGTCCGCGTCCTCAGAGTCAGGATGACGGAGGAAGAGCATCCAGGTTCATCCAGCGGACTCCTGACTCTTTAAAAGGAAGGAAGGAGCAAGATTCTACCGGATGGAGAAAACAACCCAAGTCGCTTAACTTCAGGTAGATAATAAGTTTAAATGCAAGACAACTTGAGTTGGTTAAAAACGAACAAATTTTTTCTAGTGTTAACAAGCTCGGCTCGGTCTGACAGAACCTTTGCATTGTCAGCCCAAAAAGTTACGTTGTTTACATTAAAGCTTTCAAAAATTGTGTTCGCGTGAATGGTGTTAGAGCCATAGTTTCCAATTTTTAATGAATTTTCCTGTGACTTACTTTGGAACTTTTCATTCCTCCCCTACTAGACAAGAAATAATACAAAGGTTTGGATCCACTGGTCTATCGAAAAACGAATACTACGCTCATGAATAATTTAAATATAAGTGGAAGTGGAAATTCCTTCCTTGAACACATAAAATTCCGACGTGGGAAAGAATTTCTCTCCGGCTGAGAACCATTGTTTTAGGAGGTCGCGATTACATTAACTAAACGCCAAGTGTTAGATTAACATAAATTGTAAATTTTTGGACTTTCTAAGCGCAAATGTCGAAACTAATGCAAAAAACAATAACTATTACTGCAGATAATCTCGTCTTAAAAAAATGCGTGCAGAAGCAGACGGTGAGAAATGTAAATATTTAACGCGAAACTTCGCGGACAATTTTAAAAATTTACAAGATGTCAGAGACTAAACATTTTGAAGGCCCTAGCTTACACCATCATGTGTGACGTAACAATACGGTGACACTGTTCAACTTTTACCACTAAATATTAAAATAAAAAAACAGCTGTTTTGTTGGAGCAAAAAAATTTTTGTTACTTGTTAACAGTGGCCGCAGTCAATTCGGTGACGCGAGGTCACGTGGTTCATCGTCATCGCCACGAAGCCGCGGATCGACTCCGGTGGTTTCCCCTCCCAACAACAAGCGAAGTAAGCGAAAGTTTTTTATTTTCGCGTGTATTTTGGCACCATAAGCTGCCCTAAACGACCTTGTGTGTCTGAATTTCACTCCAGGACAGTTTTTCCTCCCACACGACGCCTTCATTTAAATGTCCCTGTCTGGCATTTCGTAAACCTAGCGATAATGACATTCCTTTTGGATTAAAATTCCTAATTTTGTTTGTTCAATTTTTTTTATCACGGCACGCCTGCTCCAAACGGCGCAAAAACGAATAAGTGTCGGCATTCTTAGCACTTCCATCTAGCATGGCGCATACTGGAAAGTTTAATAAAGTTAACCCTCAGTGGGATTCGAACCCAGTACTGCAGTCCGTCCAGGACTGACTTTCTACCAAGAGATGTACAGAGTTGGTTATGTGGTATGCTTTGGTCGAAAGTCGAATCACAGCGTTCTGCACACGTTAGCTTCCAATGGAAGATCGCTAGATCGACCTTACTAATCAACTACGAACACAAAATAAGTTGAGTTTCATCTTTTTAGGTCTGCACGACAGAAAGGATTGGAAATATTTTGTTGTGACTTTGGACTCGATGGCAGATCTAAGAAAAACACAGGTCGGTAATTTTTCTGCAAAGAAGAGTTTTCTGTATAGTTTCCCTATGTCAAGTTTGATGCATATTTGTTTCCTATTTTCAACAGAAAGAAAACGTTATTGTTGCGTCGGACCAAGTCAAGTCAATACTAAGCAAATCGGGCAAGGACGTTCACGCGTTTTTCGCCGTTTACGGATTCGCCCAGCTTCAGGTATAGGTTACAACACACAACAGCTCCCTAGAAGATTTTGAAATACGATATGCTTGGTGTAAGAACCAATCTGCCTTTTTGCGGTAAAATTTGTATCACAGGGTATCTCTGTTGTTTCTGCAAGTATAGTACTTACCACTTGTTGTTCTTGTGTCGGTAAAGCAAACCCACATATAACTCAAAACATGCATTTATTCTTATCACTCGCGTTTATCACACAGTGCTGTGGCAAACTGCATCATGGCAGTGGCGATGAAGTAAAGGTCACGTGGCTAAAGACGTCACCTCTCGTCCGCCCTGTCAACCAATCAGCGTGGAAGGAGAAAAGTAGGGCGGTGTGCGAACGTCTGCAGGTAGGAGCTTGGTAGATTGTGTGCAATGAAGTGCGTGGTTTGGATCATATTTTGCGTGCGGGTGTGTGTTGTCAATGGATGTTGTTTTTCCAGTTCATAACTTAAGTTTTTAACCCGAACTGCCAGAGAACTGAACAAAGTAAATACAGCTTACGGTGTTTGACCGATTTTTATTGTTCTAAAAAGGTTTTAAGAGGTCAAAAAGTAAAATGTTCAAGATAACATTAAAATGGGATTTTTTGTTCTGCGTTCGAAACCAAAGCTTTCTATAGGTTGTCGACGTTTAAAAAACCGCCCTGCGGTAACGCATATACAGTGACTATTTTTAACGGAATGGCTATTTTTAACAGTGACGGACCGTTTTTCGCTGGCGAACACGCACGTAAATAGAAAATGAATGCTTGATACAGTCGGTCTATAACGGTATTCAAGGCAATTATGCGTGAACTGGAAGCAATCGTGTACAGTAGGCTGTAGTTGCATTGTGTAGTCTGCATAACTCTGTAAGTTTATTTTGTGTAACCTAACGGTGTATTGAGCAAAACTGCTGGCCGTCAGTCAAACCAAGGTAAACCATTGCAGGAGATAGAAGAGTCGTTTGCCAAAACGCTCATGCAAACCTGGGAAAGTCAGACAAGATCTTCATCGAGCTCAACGGCGCCCCCTCGCGGTTCGCCGGTAGGCCCTCAGCGCTAACAACATGGCCACAAGGTGTCCTTGAATCACTGTGTTCGACTTTTTGATGTTCTGTTGCGTTTCAGATGTTTAAAATCGTTGATGTTGCAATGGTTATTTGCCGATAAAGTTCCGAGTTGTTACTGTGCGCGGATGGTCTTGAGTTTTTCTGCAGCTGTCGTTAAAAGTTGTCACACGAAATATCTGCTTGTAGGCTTATAGCAGCTGTTTACAAGGCAGCACAGTTACTATTAAAAGTCAGTTCGTAAGCGTNGAATATTACTTATTTATTCAAAAAAATACGTAACATTTTCTTTTTATTTTGCGCAATTCTAATACGCACCACAATCAACGTGCAAACAACACACTAACCTAGCTTCATACAATCTACCTAAACTCAACTTCAGCGATTGTAACACCACCCTCACCTGGTTTACGTGGTTCGGGCGGGGTAGTCGTGCTCTTCGGTTGGCATGACAACGCCTTTTTCACCTCGCGTACCCACTCCTGCTTAATCGTAGCGGTTGGTGCAGTCAGGGTGTAGACGTCTTCCCTGCCGTGATACCAAATCTCGAACTTCCTCGGGTCGCTTTTGATGTTTTCAGTCACCCCCACTGCGTTCATCTGTGTTGTGATAAAACTCATGATAATATCTCTTGTACCCAAATGTCCTCCCAGAATTTTTTATTTTTCAGCTTAGAAAGGGCTCAAATGAAACAAAAATGAAACACATAGATTTTATACCGCTCCTAGAACCTAATAGCTGTTATTTACATTCGACAGCATGCCTAACTATATCACTTGTATATGCCACTTGCATTTTCCTTGTAATACAAAACGCGTGCTCTTTTGGGGCGATAAAAATATGGTGTTCACTGGTTAGAGGTTTCAGACTAAGAAACAACTTAAATAAAAAAACGACTTGTAAACTATGCCATTTTTTATGGTTTTTACTTTACCTGTAAGGAATGTTTAAAGAGGTAAACTTGGCCCTTCGTGCCGTTGGATTGGTTGCTCGTTGCCAAGGGTCCCGTGTTTGACGAGTCACCTTCCAATGACTCGGCGGTTTGTTGTTTGCAAAACAAAAATTCTTTCTCGTACAGAAATAAGTGTCGCTGCATCGCCTTGCTGTAGGTCGGGAAACAATTCAAAGACAAACATTTTTATTTCAAGTCATGACATTGAGTTGGGAACATGACTCAGCATAAATTCGAACGGTCAAGAGCTAATTTTTTTTTCAAGTGTATTGGGAAAAATCCCACTTTGCATTTCGTATAAGGTGGTTTGAAATTAAAGCAGTGGCTCTCAACCTTCATTAAAAAAGCTCTTGCGATTGATAAACTTTTTAGACACTAATAGGAATTAAAGAAGAGAATTTCTCCCCGCTTGAGAACCACTGAATTATGGAAAGCATTTCGCAATTGGAAAAGTTCTCTATTGATTTTTTTATTAGTCCATGACGTCTGGGGCTACAGTGGAAAGTACGGATTTTCCCAAAGTCAAATTCCGGAAACCACATTTACGTGGTAGAGCAAAACTCGACAACACAAAACAAGGAATATTACGTTACCTGAAGCGAGGGCGCGTAAGCGACTTAACACCAGCTTTCTTGTGATCAACTTGAACAGAAAAAGATCCCTGCATCAGGAGTTTGCCGAGGCTGTCAATCTCACGCTGCCAAAATAAACAGCTGTTAACTTTTTGTCGTTTTATGTTTTCGAAAATACGCCTGAAAAGGCACGGGTAACTGGTCTGCCCTCATTTTTCCTGGTACATTTTGATTTTGATTTTTGTTGATATAATTTGCTGGGTGAACACAAGTGTCACGTTGGATTACTAGACAAATGGAAAGCAACAAATAGTTTGAACAGTCACAAAAAATGAACGCTTATTACCGTAAAACCGACGATAGCGATTTGGTGCATGCTGTCGTTTACTGATTTCAAGATTTCCAACATGGAGTGAATCGCTTCTTTCAGCTCTTCACTGTCTTTCGACGTTGTGTGTTTCAGCATTTGCTGCGCATTGGTTCAACCGTTGAGAAAATGTTTTTGGTAATTCGCAACGTTAGAAGTAGCGATTTGGAATTACTGTGGTATATTTGCTGCGTGGTGATTATTCGTTGATGAAGCAACCGGTTTAGCATGTCGTTTTACTTCACCAGAGCAAAACACAGAAATATCTTTTAAAAAAAGGTCACTATAGGTAATAGATTTGACCGTAATTGGTTCTTGAGCATCTGATCTTAGAGTAGTCAGCGCAATCAATATTTTTATTTTATAAATCTAAATTCGTAAGATTTTTGTTTACAATTTTTGTATTGGCTTGGACGTGCCTCGAGTTTTGTTACTGCAAGAACCAACTCGACTACAGTAATTTCCCGCTGTGTTAATGACTTAACTATTTTTAACACGATAAGAAACTCGTTTACAACACTATATATTTGTTATCGCACAAATAAAACATCCCGTGGGCCCACAAAAACACTAACAAAACCAATTTTCGCAGTTATGTCACTTGTTTCACTAACCTGCAAAAGCAGCTGGTACTTGGTGAGCCTCTGTATAGGTTTCAGGAGGTAAGCACCAAGAGATAAACGATGTCCCAACTTTTTCTGGCAGTGAATGAAAAACGGGTGTTGGTCGCCCACCCTTGTCCGCAGTTGCTCCGATTTGATGCTGTTCTGGCAGTAGTCACGATATATGTGGAATTGTTCTTTCTGGAATTACACGGTTGTTATTAATGTTGTTCTCATGGTTGTAAGTTCAATAGGATTGGTAACATCAAACCTGGACAACATAAAGCATTTCAAGACAAAACTGTGTGGCGTAGTTTTTGTCCGTTTTGTGAAAAAACAACTAAAAAACGTATTAGTTAAATGTCATCACTTGCTTGAATGACTTGGGCTTGAGACAGGTCAACCTGATTGAAGTTTGAGGTCAATTATGGCCAAAATGTGCAAGATTTTTCCTCAAAGCCTAATAAGAATTGCGCTACACGTATTAAACAGCTTTATGACGACTTCTTTCACCAAGCGAAAAAAACTCAACCCAAGATAACACAAACTACATGTCGGCGATTTCAAAGAACGTACTTGTTGTATAAAGCATTTTCCGATCTTAGTCGGCGTGTCTTTGCTTTCCGATAAATCGGCAAGGAAAACGTTCCCGTGAAAATTGAAAATGTCCTCCATGTTGCCAAGCAGAACCCGGGTTTTTCCCTTCAGTTCTTGGGGCACGGGGTAATCAGGACTTTGAGCATCGATCGCTTTCCCGTAACCCTGTTGCATTAAGTGATCATTAAGTTTGTTTACAGCCGTAGCATTGTTCAAATTTAGTCTTATGGTAACATTAAATGTCACCAATTTCGGAACAAGGTGTGTCGCATCGTCTTAGTTCGATGATTCTCAACCTTTAAGTTAGGGGAAGGAATTTTCCACTTTATAAGATTTTCATGATATGTTGTAGTATTTACTTTTAGGTAGACCAGTGGTTACAACCCTTTTAATATTACTTTATTTCACTTGTCTAGTAGGGGAGGAATGAAAAGTTCCAAAATAATCAAAGAGGGAATGAATCAAAAAATCTTGGGAACCACTGTATTAGTTATTTGACAGTTACATGCAATGGAATCGGTATTTCGGTATAGTTCCTCACCTGGACAATACTTTGGAGTTCTGAAACATAAACCTTCTCTGTATGAAGCAATTCGTTCATGACATGTCTAAAAACAGTTTAACAGTTGACAATTCTGGCCTATGATTCTATCTTGCAAGGCACAGATGGTCATTATACAGTATGTGTGACTTTCTGGGTGTGGCGGGGGCGTGTCTTCAGCAAGTTCGTTCAAAGTTTTGTCCAAAGATAAAAAATCTACTTACTGCTGTTTGACTGTGTGACTTTCTGGGTGTGGCGGGGGCGTGTCATCAGCTTTTCGGTTTGTGTGAACAGGTGAAGCTTCAAGAATCTAAAAAGAATTTTTTTGCTTAAATATGTCAGGCAAAATCCTTGATTGCTTGCAACTTACTCTGCTTTTTGGTCGCTTTTTACTAACCTGTCCACAGTAAGCATGAAAAGACAGAATATGTTGGTATGAACAGGTCGGTTATAGTATTTTAGACCAACTTTAGTAATAATAATAAAATATGTCTGTTAAAAACATGTTTTGTCTCACCAGTGAATTTCGTTTAGTCTGCTTTTCCTCAAGTTTGTTAGATTTCGGTGAAACACGTGCACTTGGTTGTACATCCTTGACGGCTTTCTTCGAAGGCTCCACAAGCTGTACAGGCCTATCACCATGGCGGGTTGTAATTTTCCTTAAGCTTGACTTTCGTTTTTCGTACAACTGGATGACTTCGTTAAACCGGTGCAGCAAAGACTCGTACAGACCCTATAAGTATTAGAAATTTTAATACTGTCAAAATTAGATTTCAGTTGTGAAGCTTGCAAAACTGTCTTCTATTTACGTGATCACTAGTTAGTGTTTTAGCCAACTTATTATTGGTGGCATTGTTTGTGCCTTAAATTTTTGTCCTTGTAAATTGTTTTTTTGCAGCACAACACACAATTGGGTTATGCTCACAATGAGTTTGCATTAAAACTCCATTACATTGCAAATCCGGCAACAATTTTAATTTTTTTGTGTGTGATGTTGACCTGCTAAGCCCCACCCATTTTAAATTTAAAAAAAATCAAACAAAAAGCATTACAGAGCGGACTAACGGACACAAAACCTGACAGAAGAAAAACTACCGAGTGGGAAATAAGAAAAACAAACAAGCTGTGCATTTTTGGATCAGTTCTTCGGTGGTCTAATTGTTTTTCCTTTAGCAAATTCAAGACCAAACATTAATAATTAATGATCTCGAAGAGTGCATTGGCAAAGTCAGCAGACTCATTACTTATTTATCACACAACATATGGCGGGGATCGAAAAACTGTGGTTGCATAAAAATATAATGCTAAAACAACAGCAGACCTCAAATTCTGGGCACCAGGCTGCCGCAAATTCGGTGTTGAGTTCATCTTGCTGTTTTCCTGAATAGGGGGTTCCTTCCTCTTTGAAGAATTGTTCAAGATGGTCGAGAGCTTGTTCAGCGCCATCCACCGTCGTTGTTTTTTCGACCAATTGGCCAGCCAGAATGCTCATGCCTTGATCACACCATTCGCTCCACTAAAATTTAACATATTTTTTGTACTGGGGTAAACAAATACTTTTCGGTTTAAATTTTAATGTAAAATTGAAAAATTACCCTGGGTACAGTAAACATTACTGTTATTGGAAAATTTATTAGATTGAGTCAAAAAACATTTTATGCAATTACTTTGTGAAACAAAAAAATAAACTTAACTTATCGCATACAGGAAATCACAGACAATTTTTAGTGGTAAGTCTTTATTTTAAACCTAATTGTAAAAATAGACCAAAATAAGCATTTAAACCAAAAATAATTTTCAGTTTATTTGCTTACTTTGTTGCGTTCCAAAATGAAAATAAGGGACTGGTGAAGGCACTTCTCTCGTTGCGCAAACAATTCAACTAGTTGTGAAGACACTGTTTGCAGTTCATCCTTCTTTGGACCAATGCTATCCACCGCATAATGTTCATCATTCAAAAGTTTTTCACCCTCTTCTACTACTGTTGCATTGTGGTTGAGAAGATTCTGGAAGAATGTTGCCGTTGTGTATTTGTGTTTTAAATTTTTTTTGGTCTCTGGTTTTTTATTAACAGGGTGAAATTACAATTTGCCACAATGTGTTGATTTACCTTCAAATTTTTTTGTTTTGTTTCCAATTCTGTCATCATAGCCTCAATCCACTCCACACTGCTTCCCACATTTTGAGTTTGTTCTTCAATCCATTGTAAACTGCCTTCAAGAGACACTCGGAGATCCCTGTATTGCTGTTAAAGGATAATGGCAATTTTTACTCTGGTCATCAATNTTGACGAATAGTAATCGCCATTTTCCGTATTATCATCACCATCCGCTTCTAAGCTACTGGCTTCCGATTCCTCGTTTTCAAAAACATCGTCGCACGCCGCGTCCATTGGCGAAAAATCGATAGCATTCCGTCTGTTTGTCAAAACGGGCTTTAAAAAGCTGCCCACACTATCCCTGTCCAGCGATTTTAATGCTTTGAACAAACACGGCCTCCTGATAAGACCCACGTCATCGCATGACATCGATCTCTCTGTAACGTCAGATGCTGTTGCAATGATTGTTCGAAAATCTGGACAAGAGTTGCTAAGCATTGGCGTCCTTTTGGTTGCTGAGGAAACGCTTCGCGACGTGACGTTACTTTCCATCATGCTTACGTATTGATATGACGCATGTTGTAAACCATTGTTGTAGGCATCATTTACTGAAATTGCTAACAGATGTGATTGCGGTAGTTCCTTTGAAGAAATTTGCCATGTGGTGGGTTTTCCAGAC
Source organism: Phallusia fumigata (assembly GCA_008931825.1). Classification (NCBI taxonomy): domain Eukaryota; kingdom Metazoa; phylum Chordata; class Ascidiacea; order Phlebobranchia; family Ascidiidae; genus Phallusia; species Phallusia fumigata. The sequence continues at coordinate 50,409 of QXVZ01005040.1, forward strand.
TAGTCCATTACCAAGTCCGTTTTGAATTCTTTCGATTTTTTTAATGCCTTAAAGCCTAACAAAGAAAGCGCCAATGGCCATCGGTCAAAATCAATGACGATTCTCTGACTATAACTGCACAAAAGGGACTCAACCCGTTAATTGTCATCAATTATTAAAGGTGAATCATAATCTCTAAAAAAAGCCCAGTTTGACGCTCTAAGCCACTGCCTTTCGCAACGCAACAACGCAAATCTAAACAGCTTCCATTACTAAACTGTATTTCACCTCTACTTTTTACCTTCTGCCATTTCCTCTGTTTGCGTTGGTACATGCAATCACAAAATATACATTTATAGGAACACATAAATATAGCTTTCAGGTAGTCAATGGCTTGGGTATGGAATGTTGTTTAATCCCCTGCACGCGTCGAATTTCATATCGTTCACGGTTTCATATTACCCGAATTACGCCACACAGGGCGACTAACAATTTGGCCAGATGAAAAATAAAGTGGAACTGCCTTTACAAACATAACTAAATTAAATTAGGCGAGATATGATTACAATAAAAATAGCCGCTCTGACCACTAAACAAGCCAACGCTCTAAAACACGAACAACACTACAGGACACTGCGGTGAACTGTTGTTATTACACATTTAATGACCTGCTATTTCTGTTTGGCTGACAATCCAATGCTTTTCCTAGCCAAGTGCCTAAAATCAATGCAACAGCACGCTAATTGGAAATAAACGATTGCATTTGGTCACAGTAAACAATCTATCTGGGTCGCAAATGAGCAGAACGATCGTTTACAATTACAGAATTGATTTTTAGCAGTGCACAAAAACGAGGAATTTTGAGTCACGTAATTTGGCTGGAATTTTTTTGCGACTCCAAGAGTAAAAGTTTCAGCACGAAACGAAACATCTGCCTTTTCACGGAACAGCAATCAGGCTTTCCTGCCAATGAAAATGTTCTCTGCTATAATGTCAACTAAGCTGTCGACTTAATTTAACCTGCTCGATATGACTGATGGTTAAATCATAGAGCCGTCATAAATTCATAAACCCTATGAGTTCACTTATGGCACATTTGCGTAGTTTTACCACCTGCCCAGAAACAAAAGCGTACAAATGCTACGTGACATGACGAATATCAGGCAATTTTATAACAAATACTATACAAATCAGAGCTGATTTCACTGACCGTTGCGATAATCTTTCGCGCTTAAATAGTACTTATTTAGCCAGGCTTGCGAGGAAACCCTTTTTAAAGCTTGTCCAATCGATTTTCACGAGCCAAATGTCAACTTACGTCACAAAAAATGCGAACTTAAGTGCTTCCAAGGTCATGAAAGTTAAAGCGAATCAGTCTAAGGGGGGGAAAAGTCCCACATACCAGGCAGCTCTACCTAAACCAACATGCTTGTTCGGCTGGTCGTTGTGGGATTAAGCCCTTCAGCCAAAAGAAGAACAAACACGTCGAAGGTGGTTTGTGTATCTATGCGCGTAGCGTTCGACAACGCTTCGTTACACGTTGTGGCACAAAGGAGGCCTGAGGAGCACGACGGGGCACTCAGCATGAAGTATTTTTCACTTCGAAATCCACAATACAGCGAGTGTTTCGAATTTGCCTAAGGTTAAATTGATACAACGTGATTGAGCTGGCTCCCAACTGAAATAGTTAGTCAAGTGTGGTTGCTGTAGACGTCGACTTGATGGTGATTAAAATAGCCTAACTCGAACCTAACCTTTTACTTTAACACGAACCCTTGGCGTGAATTTTTCTGCACTACGAATACTACAATACAGCGGGTGTTTTAAATTTGCGTTAGGTTGCATAGGTTATTACGAGCACCCAGCTGAAATCGTCCACGAAGGGTGGTAGCTGTATACGCGGTGTGTGTTGCTCTTATGATAATTATTTTTGTCCCACTCGAACCTATCCTGTCATTTTAATCTAAACTTGGCGTGATATATTTATCACTATGAAATCCACAAATCATCGGCTGTTTTAAATTTGCCAAGGTGTGCGTTTTTATGTGTACCCATCAGCTGAAATTGTTCATTAAGGGGAGTCGCTGTAGACGCGATGAACGTTGCTCTAACGATAATTAAAATTGCCCAACCCGGACCTATCCTGTCACTTTAACGCGAACTGTTGGTCATCGATCTTTTGCTGAACACGCTACCCCTTTCAGGCTAAACAAACGTATATACATTAGTATGATATATGAATGCCTCAGCTGCCATTGAACTGTTTTGCCCTCTGGCATCAATAAACAGTCTGCTCAGAACTGATGTCTTAACGCTTTTAATTGCCGTTGGTCTCGTGACCTCGTGAATTATTGGGCGCCGAAATAAACCCGATTATTTTTCGGGCAACAAGTGATTTGTGACGCGGCGACACGGTCTCGCCGTTTGCTAATCGATCAAGCGCAATAAAAGCCCAGTGCTTGGCAATCAGCAAACAGGGACAAGCAAGTGCAATTGTTGCTGGCAGGATCACAAAATGGAGCTGTTTGCCTAAAAAAGCGTTCTGCAATTGCCTAGTTCACCTCGTGGCTTCATTGTGTACTTACCGTATTTTCGGCGCACGGCCTTCACAGTCTTCACCATTTCGCCATTAGCCTCGTCTTGCCAACTGTCGCTGACGCGAATACGATATTTGGTCTGTACACAAAGCGTCATGGTATGTACGTCGTCATAAATAAATATCAAAAAAATAAGCCGCCGTATATCTTACCTCCATTCTGCCGTTGCCCGTTGCTTTGTCATTTGTCGATATTTCGTGGTCGGAGAAGTAAAAATCACTGTCGGTCGCCTTGCAGTAAAAGCAGAAACTTAAAACCTACACTACATTGTTCCAATTCAAGCTTCAAACATCAATAAAAAATAGCTCCGTCGGTTTCACTTGATCGCACCAACGAGCCTTATCATAACACACATACACTATATTGCCTCCCTCTTTTTCCCTCAAGAGCGCACTCAACAATTCCATGCGTCACCGTTACGCGGTTTAGACATCTGTCGACTGGGACAAGGCAGAAGTCCGCGCTGGACAAGCAATAAAATGAAGTCGAATCTTGAGCCTGCCGCTGCCCCACTGTCGCTGCCGCGCTTATGTGAATGCGAAAGTGTTGTATGCAGCCGAGTGCAAGACTTCTGCCGAACGAGTTGGTGATGCTAGTAGGGCTTTAATTATTTATGCCTTGCTCGTCTTGGTGTCTGCTGTTTTTGAGCGTGCGCTGATCCGTAGGTGTGGAAGAAGTTGCGAGAAGTATGTTGGGTGAACCATCGTACTATATAGGGAACTTTCGGCAATCCCCACGCTTGTTACGCACCAATTGATGTAATTTGCACGGACTACTGCAATCCACGCTTCGAGTGGCATTTAAGCGCCGCTCGTACATCAAAAACAATTTCACTTCTATCGATTGAATTTATTCAATTTAAGGTGAAACAAGATACGTTTGTGTTTGGTTGGGGACGATCCTTGGAGGGTAAACAACTCCTTGTAAGGCGATACAGCGTTATGAATTCATTTGTATTAAAAAGCATGCCTGTTTATTTTAGCTATACCTTGGCGTATGCCAGGCAATTTTACGTGACTCATTGTATGTCGTTCATGTTTTCCCCTAGCCGCTAGGGCCTTGCGGAACCACAATTTGCCGATTCGCCTGTGATTAATGTGTGCAACGCTATAGCTTGACTCCCAAGCCGTCACGGCGAATTATTCGCAAAATATAGCTTGTTAAACGACAGGCTGTTGTCTTTAGCAAAGCGGTTGGGTTATTAATCACTATCCCCTCTCTTTTCTGTGGAGTATTTTGTCTGTTGGATGATGTCATGGACCGAAAAGGCTCTGGCAAAGTCAACAGCACTGCTCAATGCTGCCTTGCGTGGCATAGTTTTCAAAACTTCCTATTCATACCAAACCACACACAAAAACACTATATACAGCACAGAGTCATGTGCATTGTTTTATTGTTACAACTTCCTCTATATAAATCTTCAGCATGGTTTAACAAAAAACCAGTTATACAAATTTCTAAAACCAATGTAGGGAAAAAAATCAAATAAGAAATCCAACTTTGACATTTCCAATGAATCTGAAATTTGTTGCTTATAAGTTGTTGTTCAAGACCGTACGCTAAAACATTCCTCTTTTAGTTCCGATCTTTTTATCTAACAACAGTGCCATAGCACACACAGTGGTAGAAAATATCTTTTTGCATTTGTTTCATTTTTATCCTCATTTCATTTATGATTGTGTCAATCCTCCTGTTTTTTACCCAGGAATTCATGACACAAAATCTCTTTTTCCTTCATTTCATACAAATGCCTTGGAGCAAATTCATTGTCTTTTGCGCTTTGACTCAGTTCATGTAATGTTTCCTCATCCAATGGTTTAACATCAAAAAGGTACCTGAAAAAATAACAATTGAATCTGTTGTAACCCACTATTTGGGTAAAAACAAAAATGATTGATGTAAGAACAAAATAATATATTAAATCATCATACTTGTCTTTGGCAACACGCAAACCAGTAATAGGATCCACTACTGCACCAACAGGATAAACAATTTCTTTAATTGTGTGAGTTTCAAACTTGAATTTTGGATCATTCAACTTTTTCAAAAGCACAAAATCCCCAGTTCTGGATTTTCCGCTTTCGTCATGAACATCAAGTGTGTAGGTTTCACGAATGTACTGAAAAACAAACATTGCAGTGGCTTCACTACACTAACAAAAAATCACTAGAAACGAGATTTAACATACCACCAGCAGTATTTCGTTTAATCTGTTGAGCGAAACTTTGACCCGTGCGCGGTTGGGTAAAGGTTTGTAAACGACTTTTCCGAACGCTAGAGCCAAGTTAATAAACTTTGATTTATCCATAGCGCTTCCTGCCGCGTTGCCTAATGTTCAAAACAAGCACGTGAATTGTGAACGATTTGTTGACAATCCGTCCGAAAACATACCCTGGTCGTATCCGACAATAGAAAACGTTAAATGCTTTTGTTGACTTTTAAAAATGCTACAGACAAAATAACTTAAAAAAGTTGAAACAAACTATTTATGATTTACCAATTAATTTTTTTGATTTCAAATACATCTACTCAGATTTCAAAAAAATTCAATGCACACATAATTCGCATGAGCGGAAGGTATAGTGCAGGACCGCACGTTTTTGTTTTGGTATTTGCAGTTAATGTGGTCTCTTGGAAATTGAAACATGTTGTAGACGTGATTACTTAGTTTTAACTTGTGGTTAAATGCAAGACCGGAATTGTTAGTTGGTTGTACAGCTCTGTGGTGATTGTATGTTTTCAAAGCAAACATGATATTTGATTTTTACAGTGTGTTTTGGTGGTTAAGTTGGAACATTTAGCACTTCAATTGAAGGCCAAAAATTATGAAAACTAAAGACCTTTGCCATATCTGCAAGATTGTTATTCACAAATATAAATGTCCTACCTGTCTATGTCTGTATTGCTCTGTTTCCTGTTTCAAAAACCATCAAACTGAGTGTACGAAAAAGCCTGAGGAGAAACAAGATGAGATCACTTCTTACCCAGAAGCTCCAGAATTGGTAGAAGATCAATTACTAACTGTGGAGACATTGGAAAATTTGCGAACTTCTAAAAATCTTGCACAGATCCTAAAAAATCCGCATCTCAGGACATTGATTGAAAGCCTTGACAGTAGTGAAAATAAAAGGGACGCTCTTGAAAAGCTGATGCATGAACCGATATTTGTGGAATTCGCAGACACTTGTTTATCACTTGTACATCCCGACAGTAAGGATTGTAGTAACACAAGTGAAATGACATGAGATGCACAATTTTTTTTTCATTGTCTTTGGTTGTCGGGGGGCTATCTTGCCAAATGTAACTATCTCCTCATGCAGTCTGCNGGTTGAAAATGTTTCAAGAAAATTACTGCTGTTAATTGGAGACTGCAACAAGGAATTGTCCTAACAATACACAATCAGAAAAATATTTGTTTGTGATATGGTGTCAAAGCAAAATATGCAGCCCGTATTCATTTAAAAAGCAACTGAAGTGTTTAAGTGTAAATGTGATTTTGTAATATAACCCAAGCAAAAGAGGGTTGGTTCAAAATATTGTTATGGAACAACCATCAAAAGAAGAAAAAAAGCAATAAAGACTACTAACACAAAGGAATGTTAACAACTCTGGCTTGAATGTAAGTGCAGAGAAAAAATTTGGGACCATTCCCATCAAACACCTAAAAACAAACAAAATACTGTTGTGAATTCCAACCATAAGAATTACGCAAAACAAGCTTTAGGCCACCAAGTTATAACAAATTATGCTGTGTAAATTAAAAATCCTGGATGTATCCATTGTCATCCTCACTGTCATAATTACTCCCAGAGTCTGAATGGATTTCACTCAAGTACAGTAAGTCATATGGACTGTAGTGTAGTTTGGTTTTTCTTGAAGTCCCCAAATCACCAGAAATTTCATCAGTATTTGCTTTTGACTCTTTGTCAGGTATAGACTCTTTTTCCAAAAACTCCATTGCTGGCTTCGGAAGCATTTCACCGGCAGCACTGGGTAGTCCCATTGGGTTCTCAGCACCAACTCCCATACCTCTTTCGGAAAGTGATTTAATTGCCTTTGATGGTTTGGCTTCTGTGCCCGATTTTCGCAGCTTGGTGAGAAAATGACTGTAATTTTGTCTGGCTTCCAGTAGCCTCAATTCCAATACATTCAACTTCTTGGTAACCGCCTGCGGCAAATGTATGCAAGCAAAAACATATGACTTAGGCTGACAAGTGTTTTCAGAGTTTTTCGAAAAGTTACCACATTCACATTTTTAATCTGTTTACAACCAAAATAATACAAATTTATATTTTCATGCAGTTCAAAACATACCTAATTAATATATTAGTCATTTTACAGTCAAAACTAATGGAAATTTGTTTTAAGTATGAGACACACCTCAAGTTTAGCCTGGAACTCCTTCTGTATTTCAAAGTAGGGTTTTGATTTGATAACACTTCGCTGTAGCTTTGTCTGCAGGTCTGTTTTCTTATCTTCGGCCGACTGAAAAGCTTTGGCAGCCTTCATGTGTTCTTGGTGAACCCTATTTTTCTCTTTTGAAGCATCGTTCACCTACACAGAAACAAAAGCAAAGGTTGGCTTTTCCAGTTTTAGTGACTGCTTTCAAAAACACAACATTTTAGATTGTCCAAGAATCAAATATCAAAATTCGTCTTTGTATACATCTCGAAATTTGTACCTTTAGATTGGCCTGGTTTAACATTTCCTGCCAGGTTGGGTCAAGCTTATCACATGATGACATAACACGTTCCTCTGCGACTCGTACCATATCCCGAGCAGCCTTGTGCAAATTTACAGCGCGCTTGTATTCCATTGCAGCCTGCTGGGTAGCAATCTGACACTAAAGAAAGAAATAACATTACATTGTGCCACGTTTTAGAAAATCTTGTTAGTGTATCATACCTTTTTGGCCTTTTTGACAGCTTCAAAATATGGCCTTGCTTTTCCGACACTAGAACCAAGTTGCCTTGACATTTCTTTTAGTTTGTGGGAATACATGGTCATGAGGGAGCGATATTTTGCCCTTGTGGTCTGTTAAAGTAAAGTGTGGGACATGTTATGCTTCTTGTGTTACAACACAAAAGTTAAATGAAAGGAAGTTTACATCATTGCCAGAGGAACTTGTTCAAGAGGAAGTTTACTGATGAACAACAATAGCAGTACTTTATTTTAAAATCAAACTCCATTACAAAAGTCATTTTATTGTCCCTTGTTTGACTTACATCCAACTGGNGGTCACGAGTAGAGGCTGTGGTCATTGTTGAACCAGCATTGCTGATTGCATCCAGGCTACTGTCCAGTGATACTGTCCGGTGTAGATTTGAGGAAAATGCCTCATTTACCTGGAAAAATTTTGCAATTGGTTACAAAAATTTTTTTATGTTAGATTAAAATGCATGGTTACATTGAATTTTAACAGTATAATTTTGATTTGGATTTATTTTCAATAAAGCACAAAAAATTGTGTTTTTTTACAGAATTCCTTTATGTGTTTACAGGGCAAGTCTTTTTCAAAAGGGTAAATGTCACTGACAGTTGAATTTTAACACCAAGTAGGCACAACCAGATAAGGGCTTGCCCTCAGCATGCCTTAGGCACTAAACTAATTTGAATGCAATTCGATGCCATCAGAAAAACCACAGCAATATTGAAATACTTGTACCGTGGCTCTTCATAAATAAAGTGGTTAAACTGGTCTCAAATACAGTTTGTACATGTGCTATGTACAAATATGCAGAACACAGACCATGCAGCAATCAAACAGGACATTCACAGGCAAAAATGAGGAGCATTCCAAAGAAAAAATGAAAACACTGCTTTGGCCATTACACACCGGTTGCTTTACTCGAAAAGTTAAAGATTTGTGCACTGCCTTTGAGAAATGTTTATTTCTGCACAGTGGGGGAAGGTTGCCGTAGCGTTTCAGTCTTGCCTGCTGCTTATGACTTGACAAATGTGCCATTGCCATGTCATAATTAAACATCTAGTAATAACAAGAAAACACTTCAAATTCGTTGTCTGCAGCCAAATCATAATTTCTGCGTTCATGATTTTGTGTATATGCTCAGAAAGAATATAATAAGGTTTCTCAAAATAATAAAATGTGTCATAGATTCATGTGTTTTTGTAATTACCTGTGCAGCCTCATGCCATCTGTCAACTTTTTATGGCCTTTGATTAAGTTAATTAATTATATTGTCCTCTTGAGACAACCCACATTGATTGCACTTCTATAAACTGCATGTGAATCTCTTGAATGCACCAGTCATGTGTATTAAAATAATTTAACAAGGGAGTATATTATTGTGTATGTGAGATTTGCACTAATTGCTCTTTATGGGTGACAAACATATCTAAAATGCAAACAATGTAATCAATCTCAACTGCGTGTAATCAACCACTAAATACTAGGTAATAGTGGTGTCGCAAGTTTTGGCTCCAAAATCGCTCTTCTTACGCACATATAAATTATTTTTGCACCAGGACTAAATTACCTGTGAATGAAGTGAAGATATTTTCCCATCCAAACAAGAACCATCAATAACATGACTTGGAAGTTCTGGTGAAGAGGATGTCGAATTTCCACCTTTGTTGCTTACTCCAGCACGCTCAGAAGCCCCATCACTAACATCCAGATAACTTCTTCTGGAGTCACGATATTCTTGCAATTCTAACAGAACTCTTGTGTGATCAGAAACAATGCCTCTTCGCTGTGAAACAAGTTCGTCAACTTCCTGAGCCAGAAATAATCCTAGTTTACTGCATAGATAAAGTTCTTTTTCTTTTCTTCTCAACTCCACTTCCAGTTCTTCTACAGATATTCCATGAAGCTCTGAATGAAAAGAAGTTTTTTAGGGATAGGTCAAATGCTCAATGATCAGCCAGACAACAATAGAATATTCGCTGCATGTTTATTCTTCAAAACCTAATCTTTTATAATTTTAACTTTTCAGAGTGGAACATTTGCTGGGTATCACATGTCTCCTTTTATGCTACTCAGTGCTTGGCCCATCTCTAGTATTTTTACAGTTAGCAGTAAAGAGTTTACAATGGGCTTCTTATACGATTAAGTTGCTGACCTTTGAATAAATCCTCCACATCGTCATGAAACGAATTTGAATCTACACTAGTAACTGTTTCCTCATCAGGTGCTGGGCAGTCCCATAGAAATGTTGACCCGTCGTCCATGATCTTATGTTTTTGAGTTGGTTTTAAGTTATGTGGTGCATTGTTAAGCAAAGATTCTAGTTCATAGCTTGATAATTTTGTCAAGCTATCAGAATAATGGCTGAATACCTTTAATGATATAAAATAAATACTTTACTGTCAATTAGTACAACTGTTATAAATTATCTTTGGTGATAATAATACAACTGTACAAAACTAGGGTTTCTCAATTTCTTGACTTTTTTAGAGATGAGAAATTTAAAATTTAAGTCTCCAGAATCTCGAAAATCACATAACTATCATCACAACAGCAATTTTAAAGTGTTTTCATTAGTGCCTCTCCACTATCATTGTAAAAACAGCTAATAATTCCTGCACATAAAACACTCACTCTTGTCTTTGCTAATTATACTTGTGGGAAAATTAAGTCCGGGAATGTCATGACAACCATCACAAAAATACTCCGAAACAAAAACGAACAAAACTGCTTAACAATAACGACCACAAACAAATCTCATTTAAATGTACAATTAACTTTGGCAGGTGGTACATTTTTTTGAGAATATATTAAATCACCCATACAAGCTTACAATTAATTTCTAACTGAACTAGGCCAGCTAATAAAGTACGTTAAACATTTACTCACCTAATCTCAATTTCTAACTTTACGTTTGTTTCATCAAACTCCGGTCATACCACAACAAAACACTGTGCGATGCAGTATTTACCCGCTATCGTATCATAATTGCCTGCCAAAGCTGTGCCGCCCTATCAATTTTACAATATGAATCCAATCAAGTGAAGAGGTATTATCCGCCACCAGGCAATTTGTTACGTCATACATTGCGTTACGGTTCGTTGAACAGCAGACCTTGAAGGAATGTGGGGAAATTACAAACTACGTCAAATGACACCTCAGCATTTTATTGTAGAGAGTTGAGTCCGTTTTAGGTGGCCTTTACATGTCTGAACATGTTTGTGGTCTGTTTTGATAAAATACCACACAAGTTGTGGTCAGTTAAGCCACTGCGTGCAAGAAATAAACCCGCCTGAACCATATAATTCAACTGACAATCTAAAAAGTCACAACAGATGTCTTGTGACATATACTTCTGCTTTAGGTTTTCAGTTTCGCTAGCCCTGTTTAATCCGAACGTTCCAATTGCTATAAATTCGTGAACAAGTTCGGAACCAAAAGTTTGTGCGCTATAATTTGCGGAAAATAAACTTGCCAATTGACAAGTTAAGTTGTCGGGTTAAGTTGTAAAGCGACAATTTAGCAAGTTGTACCATTTTCAGTGACGTGTCAAGCAAAAATATCAGGAGTTGGCAACATGTCGCCATATTAAAAACAATGCATGCGCTTAAAAATGTGAACTTCATTCCGTTTTATCGCTGTTTTCGACCGGACGGATTGTGTTGCCCAGGCAAGTGTTTCCCTTCTTATCACATGAAAGCCAAAATGTTTTTAATATTTTAATGTGCAGTAGCCTACATTTGATTAAATTTGTGCCTCTTCTGTCTGGCTAGTGTTAAGGTGCTGTATAAAATAACATTCCCTGCAATGTGAACAAGGTTTTTCGTGTTTTTACTTGTTAGTAAGTCGTTGTTTAATTCGACACACGGGCTGCGCAGGAGCTAAAAGTATTAAGGCTGATTCACACCAGATGCGTTTAACGGCTTGCGGTACGGTTTTTTGATCTCGCGGCAAGCAGCGAGGTATTTACACCAGCCGCGACCAAAGTTTATCTATCAGACACGGCCAAATTGTTTTATGTTTGATAGATAGACTTTGGTCCAGGCCGGTGTAAATGCCCCGCTGCTTGCCGCGAGATCAAAAACCGTACCGCAAGCCGTTAAACGCATCTGGTGTGAATCAGCCTTTAAACTCTACACAGAAAAGTTCAAAGTTCAGTAACATGCAAAGGATTCGTGAAAGTTAAATTATGGTCCAAACCTATTATGTCGTGTAGCGGCTTCTCTCAGTATCGCTACGTTTGCCTTGATTGCATTTCAGACACGCGACCACAGCGAACGGGACAGATTACCTTCTTTCTTTCGCTTTCGTCGCGTGTGCCGCATTCGCCTACTGTGTTGTGCCATTTCTGTTTTTGGAGCAGCTTATTGGTAATGGTGTCCGGAACGTTATTTTTGTAATGACAGAAACAGGAAACTCACTAAAGGCTGTTGCCATCAAGCTACCTTCGTTTTGCACAACTCAGCCACGAGTTTGGTTTGAGAGGGCCAGGGCAGAATTTGCTCTAAAAAGAATCACAGAAGATCAAACGAAATACTTTTACGTCGTTTCAGCATTAGACCAGGACACAGCATATCGTCTAATCAATCTGCTGGAAAGTCCGCCAAACGATGACAAGTATGAAGCAATTAAGGAACGATTAATCAGCACCTTCATGCCTCCTTTGGGCGACAGAATGCCTTCTGCCTTAATGGATGACATGCTAGCATTACTTGGTGATGCAAAAGAATGCTTTGTTTTTTTCAATAACTGTTCTTGAAGCGAATGCCGGAAAGTGTACGCACAGGCCTGGCTGAAAAGGAATTTAGCGATTATCGGCTCTTTTTGACCCGCCAAGCTGACGTGATATGGATGGAAGACAAGACTTAAAAAAACAATTTCCAACAGAAGGTGAGCGAAGAGTCTCGCTCGATTTCGCTTTAGGCAAACCACGACCCAAACTAGCCTGCTTTTTATCATCGTCGGTAAAAATGTCGCTCCGCATTTGAGGAAAACGAGAAAGCTGACCCTTGTCAGTTGCTGCGACGGCCAACGCAGTAGGCAGCCTTTTTATTGCCCGGAATCTCTCGATGGAATTTTTCTTGTCGACCATATGATGTCGAGATAAGCGTCATTCCTCCCACGGGATTGAAGCGCAGCGTGAATCTTTCTCGAAGACTCTCGTGGCTGCTAATTCGGATGTATGGCTCGCGTTTTCAGAAACAGAATAATTTACAAATGTCCTTTTAGCAGAGTTTTCTCGGCCATTACTCGGCGATGATTTTCTGAGTGAATTAGCGCCGTTTCTTGACCAAAGAGAAGGATGATAGTTTCCCTGTCGCTTCCCAACATAGAGATCAGCATTTGATGCCAACGAGCGGAGAACCCATGCACTCTCGCGCTCGACGATTCCCTCCCGTAAACCACACCTCGTTATAAAGAGATTCACAACATAGCATTACTTTTAAAGTCCTTTGGCTTTGTCACCACAGAAAGTCGCCCGCCGGGTGGCGTCCTTGCGGTGATTTACGCCGCTGTTCCCACATCAAAGACTTCGGCTAGCTTGGCTGGATTTTCTGTTTTCCCTTAAAATTGGCCTTGTAATGCCTTTTTCATTTGCTCTCGTTGAGTGTGCCGTATATGCTCATTGTTTTATTTTATTTTTCATGAAGCTTTGATAAACACCTCGACTCAGCAATGCCTTGTCTTTGCTTTGTCGTTTTCGGCAAGTTTAACTCGTTTCTTTTGTTCAAGAATAATTATTGTACTTAATTATTGGCAAAAAAATGACTCAATTAGTCGTAAAGTTGCATGCTGAGCGTCGGTGTGTGAGTTTTTTTTATCAAGTACGTAGTAACCGTGTGGCTTTTTATCAAGTACACTGTAGCGGCGTCTTTGGATTTGTGACCAACTAGCAATATGTTGCACACCAAACAAACGATTCCTACAAAAAAGGATGTGCAATTTAAAAACTTGATAGTGAAGTAACTTCTAACTACACTCAAGTTTGAAAAATTTTTTCAAAAACAAGTCGAACCATATAGCGAGCTTCTTTGACTAATCCTTTAGCTTAGCTCAAGTACAAATTTTTAACAGTTTTCTTTAATTCAAAGATGATTTTCAAACCAATTTTAAATACAGTTAGCAATGGATTAAGCAGGACATCACAGTCAGACTGGTACATACAACGTATACTGTACTCATACAGGGAGGTGTATTTCAAAGCACGTTTTTGCTGAAAAGTATTTTTTATTTTTAGAAGAGCATAAGCAAGAAGCTACATTTAAGAAGTCAAGTATTGCCGTGCTTGTTGCCAATGAAGGATTCTTTTGCAAAAACATTTGTGTAACCACACAACATTATGTTTTGCACTTTCTGTCCAACAAATCAAATGGTAGTTTTTAGTCACATGAGTCATTGTTTACATCAATCAACCAGCTTATTACACTTTGACATCAATTTGCCTTGACAAGACTTTCCATCAAATGGATGGTTTACCCCGGTTTTTCCTTTTTTCCCGTTTTCTGCTGTCAGCATACCACCGATGTTTGCTTGTATGAAACATCTCAGCCAATTCCATGACTGTTGGTGTCACATCTTTATCATAAAATGGCCAGCCATGTTCCACACGGGGATCCTCCACAGGTTTGTCTGCTGTACCATGTTCTCGCAGTTTTTGTCTGATAAAAAATGTTTTACTTGTTTGTGAAACCAGATGTTAAAAATAAAGGGATTGCAGGAAAAGCATATTAAGTCTCTATCATTTAAATCAGCCCAAACATGTGCTTAATAAACAAAAGTTTATAAAAGCCTGGACACTTACAATGATAACATATTTCGATTGGTTATTTTAACCAGATATGTATTTAAGAGTAAATACATAATAAAAAACGAGTACACTAACAACATACAAGGCTAGTCCATCCAGGTTTTGATGTTCTGAATAGCGAGGGTCTTCTCGAGGAATTGGTAGTGTTTTGTCATATTCAACCACTGGGGCAGGGTGATACATGGCAATGGTTTGACCATCCGCACACACCGCAACTCTGGGAGCACTGGATGAAAAACAATTCAATAATTTTTGTGTTTCGACAAACAATATTTTATCATAAAACTTACCCTGGGTCCTTGAAGTAATCTTCATTTGAGGAAGACTTGAATGCTGCTTGAATACCTAGAATACAATATTAATGCAAGTGAGCAATAACTTTGTATTTAACATGAGCCATTATTTATGCAATACAGAGTTTAAAAACGAGCTTAGCCGAGACGAAAAAAGCCAAGGAGTTAAATATAAATAGAGTACGTACATAACTTAGTTCCAGCTACATGTTTTAAAAGCAACTTTCTTGCAAATGTTTGTAAACCAACAGCTTGCATCTTTTTTGGCTGTTGGTAAATCTACTAAGTTCTAAATTTTCTTCACTCATTAAGTGAAGTTTTTCAAAATTTGTGACCATTTAAAAACTACGCCAACATCCGAGAATTTCTGAAACAATGCTCAACAAACGACACAAGATAACAAAACGCACGTTGATGGTTGATAAACTCACATTACCTTTACACGAACGAGTTCTTTAACAGAACCAAAAAAATGCAGCATTAAAACAGAGATAAAAGAGAATAATAAGCAACATATTGTTTCCAAAATGTTGTTTATTAATAAAACTACAATTTTACTCAAATCGTGAAGTGTTTTTGTCTACTTTTTGTAAAAATATTCGTCTAATTTAAGACTAATTTCTGAAACGTTGTGAGAATAGAGGCCAGGTTTATTTGTTGTGGTAATCGTTGGCAACTCTCTTTGGAGCTGGATTTAAATTTGCCTTTTGCCTGAGCGGGCCAAAAGTCAAATTTACTTTGTTTACACAGCAGATAAACACAGTACTGAGTATAAATTTTAATGTTTTACGTTGAGCTACACCTAGAAAGCGGAGATGTTTTGTTTTTCTAGCGCAATTTCAGGTTTTTTTCAAGGAATGTGTTTCTGTATCATACAAATTGTTAATAAAGGTATGTGCACGGTATAGCTTAGGGTTTTGTTTCCCGTTTAAAGTTGTTTAAATAAGGAAAAAATATGAATAAGTTTATTCAATTTATTAGCAACACATAAAAGGCTTCCACATGGGTCTGTTTCTTTTTAAAGAACAGGTATTTTGATCCATACGATTTTATTTGGTTTATTTGAAAGCAAAAAACAGTCACATAGCAATATGGAAGCTATTGACATGTCTGTTGA
>QXVZ01005063.1:0-13879 GCA_008931825.1 Phallusia fumigata
TTGTGGACTGGGTAGTTGCACAATAATAGTCATATTTTCCTTTTTGCAGGCGATGATGGGATTTGAACCATTGTTGGAAGCGACGAACATTACTTTTAACGCGGCAACCCAATGTTAGGCTTCATAAGGTAAATCCACTTTGTGTGCAACTGTACACTTGTTTTTGCATTTTCATTTGCGGCATTGGAAGTGGGGCGCTTATGTGCACCGCTGATTGTTTTCTCTGTGCGTATACCTTACTCCTGTGTCTGAACGGCAAAATGGCGACATGTATCACTAATCTGCAAACACCACCGAACGTTCAGAGTTTACGTGCTTTTTGTTTCCCTTCGATGTCAACAAAAAATAGCATTAAGTGGTAGGATAGAAATATTTGATGTGTTGTTTCCGCTTTGTTCCAAAATTGTTACAATGCAGAAGGTATGAAAAAACGATTTTCGTATCCTGGACAAAGGTAGACCAAATTCTTTGTATTCTTTATATGTTTGTGTCATGCACTAGACTATAGCCCCTTAATTTACTTGGCATAATCTAATTGGTTTTTGTACTGCTGTATTTATGAACCAACATTCTATCATCTGTGCTGGTTTGCGGGTTTGTAAGATTTTGTAACTATGACGCACTATAACTTTGACGTCACTAACTAGGTGCAGATTTTATGTCCAATTAGAAACCTCATGGCAAATGTACACTCGGAAGCAACTGTACAATACCATGGCGCCAATGTTTGATTGTTTAACGTACTTTTGTAAGGGCGCGTTTATTCTGCAAACGGCGCTTTCCGCGCGAGCGGCGCTTATTGCGTAAGTTTCTTGCCTGTAGGAATGCTGGGTGGTTCGCTTGAAAACATGTGTCGTGTTTGCCAAATCTCTATACACGTGTCAGTGTTATTACATTTGTAGACTGGGTAGTTGCGCAATAATAGTCATATTTTCCTTTTTGCAGACGGTGATGGGATTTGAACCATTGTTGGAAGCGACGAACATTACCTTTAGCGCGTCAACCCAATGTTAGGCTTCATAAAGTAAATCCACTTTGTGTGCAACTGTACACTTGTTTTTGCATTTTCGTTTGCGGCGTTGGAAGTGGGGCGCTTACGTGCACCGCAAATGATTTTCTTCGTTCGTATACCTTATTCTGTGTCTGAACGGCAAAATGGCGACATGTATCACTAATCTGCAAACATCATCGAACGTTCAAAGTTTACGTGACCAGCTTCAAAGTGAGTTGTTGTGCTTTTTGTTTCCCTTCGATGTCAACAAAAAATAGCATTAAGTGGTAGGATAGGAATATTTGATGTGTTGTTTCCGCTTTGTTCCAAGATTGTTACAATGCAGAAGGTATGAAAAACGATCTTCGTATCCTGGACAAAGGTAGACCAAATTCTTTGTATGTTTGTGTCATGCACTAGACTATAGCCCCTTATTTGGGAGGGCGCGTTTATTCTGCAAACGGCGCTTTTCGCGAACGCGGCGCTTTTTGCGCGAACTTCTTGCCTTGGTGGTTCGCTTGACAACATGTGTCGTGTTTTCCAAATCTCTATACACGTGTCAGTGTTATTACATTTGTAGACTGGGTAGTTGCATAATAACAGTCATTTGTTTCCTATTGCAGGCGATGATGGGATTTGACCCATTGTTGAAGGTGACGCACATTTACCTTTGCTTCGCCGATCAAATTTAGGCTTCACGGTAAATCCACTTGGTGTGAAAATTGTATGTCTGTTTTTGTATTTTCGTTTGCGGCTTCGGAGTCTGTGTCGCTTCAATGCGCACCAAACAAATTTTTCCAATTTACCTTGTCGTTGGCAAAAGTACAGTTTTCCTGTCTTCATACACGTGTTAATATTATTAGGCTATTTTATTAAACAAAAAGGCAAATACACATGCTAAACATGAACGGTGTGACTTTCAATTTTGGTTGTAGAGTATGACAAACGCCAGTGAATAAAACATTTTGTCGATTTTTTATTGCGGGTTCAACGTTTCAGGAATGTTACGTCGTGGTGACGTCGCTACACAACCTTCTGCTGCGACGACCTTGATGCGAAACTGAATAAAGCTTACAACTACAAATAAAGCTTACATTCATACTACATGCATTAACAGAATTACAGGTTCGCTTCTATGTCAGTAACGCTGTGCATTATTAAATGTGTTAGCTTTTCAAAAAACAAAATACTTGGCTTGCACTATTAAAAACCTGGCTTGTAGGTTTTTGAAAACACCTATTTTGGTACATACGCAAAGGCGTAAGAACTTCATGCACAATAGCTGTGTTCCGGAATATTACGTTAGAACATAACATACATTACATTATACTTTTTGAACTTTTCTTTGCTGTTTTCAACCCCTATTGTTTCGTTGAATATTTTTTCCTATTCCTTTAGTTTGCAAAATTATTTTTAACTGACTGTAACTTTGAAATTTTTCAGGAAACTCAATATGGCTCTAATGTAAAAATTCCATTCCAAAGTTCCAAAGACAGACTTGTTTCCAAAACTTTCTGTTTATTATTCTATAACCCTACATACAACCCAGGCACATAATGCTTGCATTGTTCCAGATGACAGCGGCATATGTATCCTTCACAGGCGGTACTGAAGCATATAAAGTGAGTATGATGGTTTTTTTGCTTTTGGTGTGTGTTACTTTTGGGGCATTTTATTAACTGTGTATCATAACCTGGTACAGAACATGAGAAAGTATATTGATAAAAATGTATTGAGTTGAGTCTTTTCAACGTTATGTCCAGCTATTACTGTTTATGCCATAATTTTCTAAATTTTTACATAAAAGTGCCGAAAAAGACATACATTTTTAAAGATCAAACTTATAATTTTTGCGTTGTGGAGTGGGCTGCTGCGCAATAATAATAATCATTTCCTTCTCGCAGGTGACAGTGGGATTTTACTCGTTGTTGAAGAGGGCAAACATTTACATTTCCTTTGTCGACTAAAACCCGGGCTTCACGGTAAAATCCACTCGGTGTAGCAATTGTATATTTGTTTTTGCATTTTCGTTTGTTGCATTGGAGGTTGGGTGCTTACGTGCACACCAATCAAATTTAACCACGCGTACACTTTGTGGTTGGCGAAACTTCAATTTTGCCTGCTACGTTTGCTTCAGAAATCGTGTCAAGTGCTTTCTGCCATTGTCTGATTCCACTCACGATTCAATCGCGTGCAAGCAACGAAGCAAGTTTCTTTACATAATTGTTGCNCGCGGCGCTTTTTGCGCGAACTTCTTGCCTGTAGAAATGCTTGGTGGTTCGCTTGACAACATGTATCGTGTTTTCCAAATCTTTATACACGTGTCAGTGTTATTACATTTGTAGACTGGGTAGTTGCATAATAACAGTCTTTTGTTTCCTATTGCAGGCGATGATGGGATTTGACCCATTGTTGGAGGTGACGCACATTTACCTTTGCTTCGCCGATCAAATTTAGGCTTCACGGTAAATTCACTTGGTGTGAAAATTGTATGTCTGTTTTTGTATTTTTGTTTGCGGCTTCGGAGTCTGTGTCGCTTCAGTGCGCACCAAACAATTTTTTCCAATTTACCTTGTCGTTGGCAAAAGTACAGTTTTCCTCTTTCTTTATACATGTGTTAATATTATTAGGCTATTTTATTAAACAAAAAGGCAAATACTCATGCTAAACATGAACGGTGTAACTTTCAATTTTGGTTGTAGAGTATGACAAACGGAATTTAATAAAATAAATTGACGATTTATTACTTTGGGTTCAACGTTTCAGAAATATTACGTCGTGGTGACGTCGCTACACAACCTTCTGCTGCGACGATCACTGATGCGAAACTGAATAAAGCTTACAACTACAAGTAAAGCTTACATGCATTAACAGGTTTGACTATGTCAGTAGCGCTGTGCATTATTAAATGTGTTAGCTTTTCAACAAACAAATACTTGGCTTGCACTAGTAAAACATGACTTGTAGGTTTTTGAAAAACACCTATTTTGGTATATACGCAAAGGCGTAAGAACTTTGCTGTTTTCAACCCCTATTGTTTCGTTGAATATTTTTTCCTATCCCTTCAGTATGCAAAATTAATTTAACTAACTGTAACTTTGAAATTTTTCAAGAAACTCAATATGGCTTTAATGTAAAAATTCCATTCCAAAGTTCCAAAGACAGACTTGTTTCCAAAACTTTCTGTTTATTATTCTTTAACCCTACATACCACCCAGGCACCTAATGCTTGCATTGTTCCAGATGACAGCGGCATACGGATCCTTCACGTGCGGTACTGAAGCATATAAAGTGAGTATGATGGGTTTTTTTTTGCTTTTTGTGTGTGTTACTTTCGGGGGCCTTTTATTAACTGTGTAACATAACCTGGTACAAAACATGAGAAAGTATATTGATAAAAAATGCATTGAGTTAAGTCTTACAGTTTATGTCACAATTTTCTAAATTTTCACATCAAAGTGCCGAAAAAGACATACATTTTTAAAGATCAAACTTATAATTTTTGCGTTGTGGTGTGGACTGCTGCGCAATAATAATCATCATTTCCTTCTCGCAGGTGACAGTGGGATTTTACTCGTTGTTGAAGAGGGCAAACATTTACATTTCCTTTGTCGACTAAAACTCGGACTACACGGTAAAATCCACTCGGTGTAGCAATTGTATATTTGTGTTTGCATTTTCGTTTGTTGCATTGGAGGTTGGGTGCTTACGAGCACATCAATCAAATTTAACCACGCGTACACTTTGTGGTTGGCGAAACTTCAATTTTGCCTGCTACGTTTGCTTCAGAAATCGTGTCAAGTGCTTTCTGCCATTGTCTGATTCCACTCACGATTCAATCGCGTGCAAGCAACGAAGCAAGTTTCTTTACATAATTGTTGCATGCACTAGACTAGCTCCATTTTTTGGCATAATCGGGTTGGTTTTTGTACTGCTTCATTTAAAAACAAATGTTCTATCATCTGTGCTGGATTGCGGGTTTGTTAGATTTTGTAAACATGACGCAGTACAATTTTGACGTCACCAAGTAGGTGCAGATTTTATTTCCAATTACAAGCTTCATGGCAAACGTACACTTCGAAACAACAGTATAATATAATATTATTTGTCTATTTAACAAACAAAAACGACAAATACACATGCTCAACATGAAGAAGGTGGATTTAAATTTTGGTTGTATAGTATGACAAACGTAATTGAACAAAATATTTACCGATTCTCTACTTTTGTGTTTGACATTTCAGGAATATTACGTCGCGGTGACGTCACCACTTCTGCTGCGGCGATCACCGGTGCGAAACTGAAAACTACAACAACAGGTTTGTATCGCTTCTATGTCTGTAACGCAGCGCTTGATTAAATGTGTTAGCTTTTTAACAAACAAATACTTGGCGTGCACTGGTAAAAACCTGACAAAAGGTGTTTTCGCAAAAGCGTAAGAAACTTAATGCACAATAGTGTTTATTCGAGAGAAAGGAAGAAGGCGGTCTGCGTGGTTCGTTGTAGGCGCTTGTAACGTTACGAAAACATAGTTAAAGCGGGATTTACACTATAGACGCGGTTAACGGAAGCGGTTTATGATCTCGGGGCATTCACACCAGCCGGCGTCATGCCACGACGGCGTAATTTTCTCGGTTGGGACTCTTCAATTCCCGGTAAAAAAACACCCTATCGTTTTGAGCGTCACTCGAAAAATCCGTGCACAACCGCCGCCGCTACGCGTCGCCACCGTCTACCGCGTCTGGTGTGAACCCCGCTTAACAGAGGCCGCTACAGCCTTATTTTCCAGTGTTGCACTGAAATTAGCTACGGAAATGTATTTACGGTTTATCAAAGATCAAACTAAATTGGTTAAAATTGCATTTGTGAATTGGGTCGCTGTGTAGACTGTGGCAGGATTTTAACTATTGCTCGAGGCGACGAATATTACCTTTGCCGCGTCAGCTCAACGTTAGGCCTTATACGGTAAATCCATTCGGTGTGAAACTTGTTTGTTTTTGCATTTTTTCGGGGTGCTTCTGTGGTTGGCGAAACTGTATTTGCCTGCTACGTTTGCTTCAGATCCGGTGTTAACCACGAAACAATTTCTGCTTAGTATGAAATCAAATTACGCCTATGCCTGTAACATTTGTTAAGCGTTTTTTTATTTTCTGAAAAAAACAGTAAAAGTGATTTAGCGCTGCACTTTTGCTTAACGGGAGCGTTTACCGAACAAATTTGGTCAAAGTCAAATCTCTGTCCCGAAGATTAAACCACAAAGTTGAATTTTTTTGAAGTTTATTCTATTACCTGCATACGAATTTGGTACCCAATTATTTTATTGCTCTAGGTAACTACACAATAATCGTATTCGTCTGTTGACTTCTTTGTCACGTATGGCACTGAACACATTAGGTGGATATGATGCATTTCTATTGTTACATTTCAGTCGTCTTACTTTTTGGGAGCCATTTATTAACATCGTCAGCCCAAGGACAGACTTCACAATAAATCCTCTGTGTGTGGAAATTGAAAACGATCCATGTCTGGGCAAGGTATACTTGTACATGTTTCTACGCTCAACTAGACTCTTGTTTTCGTTGCATAATTGAGATTGTTTGGATAAATTTTTGTACTGCAACATTTAGAAACAAATATTCTCTCATTTTTGCTGGAATGCGGTTGTGTAACAAAATGCAAACATGACGCGCTACAATTTTGACGTCACCAACTTGGTGTAGATTTTATCTCCAATTTCAAACCGCATGGAAAATGTACAGTTACTAGCGACAGCTTTTATGCGGGGGAGCATTTGTTTCGCAAACGGCGCCTTTTGCGCGAGCGGCGCTTTTTGTATGGTCTATTTCCTGTGGAAATGCTGGGTGGGTTCGCTTGTAAACTGGTGTCGCGTTTTCTGGATCTTGATTCACGTGTCAACAATATTCAGCTTTTTAACAATCAGAATGGCTAATACACTTGCGAAAAATAAACAGGGGTTGACTGGAATGTCGATTGTATGGTATAAGCTCAATTAAACCAAATCATTTGCCAAGTTATAACTGTTTGACGTTTCAGGAATATTACGTCGTGGTGACGTCACTACATAACCTTCTGCTGCGACGATCACTGGCGCGAAGCTGAAAACCAATAATGCTTACCTTCATATTGCACAGTTACAGGTTTGTGCAGTTTCTATGCCAATGTTTTCAATTCTATTGGACATGATTGATTCTTAAAACTTCACTAAAAAGAACATGCGGTTTGTTAAAACTTGAATCGACATGAGAACTTACATTTTGTCGATGTTAAAACTTACAATTTTTGTTTCTTAGCCAGAACTACAGACCTTGGCGGGATTTTAACCATTGCTGGAAGCGACGAACATTTACCTATGCCTCGTCATTCCAAGGTTAGGCTTCACGATAAAGTCCTACTGATGTGGAAATTGCATTTTGTTTCCGGCATTAGCGGCTCTGGCGCTTTATAAGTGCACATCAAACAAATTCACCCACGCGCATAGTTTGTGGTTGGCGAAACTCTAGTTTTGCTTGCTGCGTGTGCTTCACAACCAGGCTCCAGTTCCGTCTGCATTTTTCTGCTTCTCACGATTCCACTGCTTGCAAGCGAGGAATAACGTCACATCCCAACAAATGAAACCGTAACATTTAAACATAAAAATACATTTTAAGTTTCAGTGATGATTCGCGTCTCGAAAGCGTTTTTTTTTCTCTCGCCGTAAACTACGTATGATCTCTGTGTGAATTCAAATACTGGTGCTTCCACGATCACGTGATCATCTTAAGTAGCATTTCAGTAATGGTGAAGTTCAGATCGACAGCAAGAAGGCGAAATAATCTGCAAAAAGTCTTATGGCATTTTGGTTTATTTGTAAGGCATTAAGTATGTTTGGTTTCGTTGCCTGGGCAAAGGTAGACTAAATTCATCACATATCTGTTTCTTGCACTTGATTAGACTCTCAATTTTCCTAGGAGTTGTTTTTTTTATACTGCTGCATTTATAAACCAATATTCTATCATCTATTCTGGATTGCGGTAGTGTATGATGTTGTAAACATGACTGATAGTAAACTTGGCGCAGATGATTTTAAATATGAAACCGCATGTCAAATGTACAGTCACAAGCAACAGTGCAATATTATGCTTTCTAATCCAATATATCGTTTTTAGTTTGCGAGCAATTGGAATGTGCGCCAGTCACTCTGTTGGTTCGCTTGTATACATGCGTCGGGTTTATTAAATGTTTTACGCATGAAAATATTATTCAGCTATTTTAACCCAACAAAAAACCAAATACAAAAAAGGAAAGGGGTGAATTTAAATTTTGGTCAAGCAGAATTAAACAAAAGATTTTTCCAAGTTGTTATTTTGTGTTTAAGTTTTCAGAAATATGACGTCGCGGTACCATTACTACACAACCTTCTGCTGCGACAATCACTGGCCCGAAGCTAAAAACTGCAAAATGGACAAACTTACAATTTTTATTTCTTATCCAGAACTACTTGGTAATGATTGCTTTTGAGGACTGTGTGCATAATGTGCAATAATAATAAACATTTTTCTCTTGCAGGCGTTGGCGGGATCATTGTCTTTGCCGCGTCGGCCCAACGTCAGACGTCACGAATAAATCCACTTGGTGTGGAAATTGTTTGTTTTTTTTCGTTTCGTTTGCGACATTGGAGGATTTGTGAAACTTTTTTGTGATTGGTGAAACTTCGGTTTTGTCTGTGACGTTTGTTTAGAACTGGAGTCAAGAGCCGAGTGCATTTGTCTGCAACTCACGATGCCACAGCACAACACACTGTAACGTTCAAACATTAAAAAATAAATTTTTTGTTTCAGTTATGCTTTGGATTCCGGGGGATGGCTTCGCTGAAACTTGTTTTATATGCCATTAAAAAAGATTGGGTTACACATGATGCATTAAAAAAGATTGGGTTACACATGATGCATTTGTCCAATTACATAGATATTTCATTACTATTATAACATCCAAACAAAAATTGTTTGTTTTTTCGGCAGAAGAACAATAATTACTTTTCTTTTTCAAAGGGGAACCGAGAAGGAAAATGTTAAGAATCATCGGACCTGGATTTAACATTAGAACATATGATTGCCTTTTTATTTAGAGCATGTATAGAACAATGTTCACAGTTAATATACAAAACTTAGCAAGTTTTAGTACTTCTTTGGGCACGCGCATGTATCTACTTGTATGTGACGATATTATGTTATCTATTCAATCTTTCAAACGGGTTTATAGTAGCCCAAAATTTTAGGGTTCATTTCTCTTGTCTCTTTATTTTAATTAAACAATAAACATTTGATTTATGAATACACCGGCGCAACGCATTTGACTTAAATGTTGTTTTATCACTAGTAGATTTTAAACCAATTACCAACGTGCACAAGACCTCATACTTGTACTAAATAGTGTCATACGTTCGGCTTTGACACTATACCAATGAACAACTATGTAAGTGATTGCTTCTATTTGTGATATTGGTTATTTTTCGACATTTTAATGGACTCCTTGCGCTGTGCTTGATACTTTTTGACTTTTCGTCAATAAAATCTGAAATAACCGGTTTTATGGCCGAAAAATTACTTCAATACTTGTATGTTTCTCGAAACTTAAAGTTGAACTATGTACGTCGTAATACTTCACAGTTGTATTAAGAGGGATTGGTATGGTGCCGGATACCATGCAATGTAAGATGACGTCACATTTCTTACGAGTCCAGGCAAGTTAGCTTAAAGCACCAACGTTTCCGAACGAGTAGCAAGCCCGAAGGTAAAGCTGTATAATGGAGTCGGTAAGATTGATGACAAGACCACACTGAGCTTAGAAGCAAATGAGGTGTTGGCGTTAGTTCGTTCTTGTAAATTTTGGTTTGCATGTGTCCCGCTTGAAAAATTAGTTGTTGACAAATGAACTGACAGAACATTGAAATAAAAGGTTGGTAATAAAACGAATGTCGAAGCACGGATCACGACTGGTAATTTTACGAGTTTAAATACATATGTTCTCTTTGACGACTAAAATTTATACCGTTCTGAAGCTATTATATCCAAATTGTTCGCAGGATTCGCTATCAACGCATAAAATTAGATCACAGACTTACATGCATTATATGAATGCTAACGACACGTGTCGCTTTGACAAAGCAAAAAACTTCTTTGGCTTCCGGCAAGCACTGTGATGTCACAAGCGCCAATAAATTTGCACCACGTCACGCCATTCGACCGCCAAGTTTTCCAGCGGCTTTGCCTCCTGCAACAAATCGATCTGCTCTTAATGCACCTCACTAATTGGAGCAACTAAGTCAGTGATTGGACGGTTGATGAGCGCGCCTGTGACGTTTTGAAAGCAAGCGTTGTGATTGGTCAAAAAAACGAAAAAAGGAACCCACGTAATTTGGCTGGGCGACGTGTCATTCTTCATTTGCAACTTGCGAAGATAGCGTTGCGAAGGGGAACTGCCAAATGACGACTCACAAGCGAAAATATTCAGGTAATCTTATTGTTGGTTGTTAACCGTTTCGGTATCGGTACAGAAGTGAACTCGGGTGCACACTAGTTTGCTTCTGGACGGATACCGTAAGTTAATTTGTTGTTTTGTAAGTTTAGACAACTTCTGAAGTGCACTGTACTGCTGTTAGACCATTTTTCAGGTCCTCTGGTCGGCTTTGTTTGTTGAAGACTTCTCGACGTATTGGTTTTGAACTATAAACATTGTCTATGCGGATGAAAAAGACTTCAGTAAAAATCCTTGAACTGCAACATTGAACTTTGTAAAAGTTAACTATCTAAGTGGCATAAAACTTACTAAGTCGAGCATGGGAAGACAGTATACCGTGCACTTATCCTGTCTTCGCATGTTGACGCATTTAAACGTATTATAAATTAGGTTTCATATCGCGCCGAATTCGTAATATTACTTCTGTTGTTTTTGGCAGGAAAGTAAACTAAAGTAGAGTCTTCATCTATTCGGGTGCTGGAAAATCAAAACGGAAAGGAATTGAGATTCAAGTTAGTAGCTCTATTTTCTTTGATTTTCCGGCGTAATTACTGTTACACCTACCTTACCAGAATGTGCACTTTTATTATTGTTTCTGTGTGCAACAGTGTACTGGCAACACTTGAAATTGAAAGATACGTGGGCGACGTACAGCGGCGAATTCCTAGGTTTCGCGGGGGAAAAACGGAAGAGGAGTGATCGTGAATTCGGTGCAACAAAGATGAGGACTGTGGTTTCAGATTAAAGTAAGTGGCTTCAGATTAAAGCGTTTCTTATCGTTTTTGCTGTATGACTTTCGACTTGTAGTCTCTACACCCTACCTACCACATTATAATCTAAATATATTTCCTGTGACCTGGTGTGGTGCGTGCAGACTGATCATGTTGTTGGTTTTGTTACAGTTTTATCGTTAAAAATCCGTTTTTGAACTATTAAACAGCATCTACATACCGACAAGCGTTGATCTAGGACTGCTGAAAAAGTCGATTGGAATCAACGTGTCCGGAGAAATTAAATGTACGTAAATTAAGAGTTAGTGTTTAATCGGTGCTTGGTAGAAACCAGCAAAACAATTTAACGCAAATTAGGATTATACTCGTATTGACTTTTTATAATATTCATAATATGTACAAAACGTAGTTGTATTAAGTTGTACAAAATCGAACTTTACGTTAAAGTCGACATACAAAGATGTTTTCTGCCGGTGCTCGGAGTCACTGCCAAAAAAAGCGATCGCAGTGTATTGCTTTGCATGTTGAATGTTGCTTTGCATGTTGCACTTACCATTTTGCATGTCTCTTGTGTTCCATTGACTATTATGTTTTCAGCATCGGCTGAAGTTCAGAAACATAAACGTGGGTCAGAAAGCGAAGTGTTAAGTGTACCAGTTTAACCAAACAAATTTGTCGCATTATGGTACATAAACTTTGAGTGCTGTTCTTAGTTATGTTGCAGATGTGTTTTTTGAAAACATCATACGAATTGGATCACCTGGCAATAATTCAACCGGCGACAGCAATATGCATCCACGTGTTTAGAAGCATCACGTGCCAAATGTAAGTAAACAAACGTCCATTTACGATCATGCGCATCTGAGTTACAGAATGTTGAAGTTACTATGTATTTGTGTGTACATAGCGAATTTGAGAAACAAGATGGTTGAGATTGCAAGCTTGAGCGCCCTTCATATGATTAACAAAGAATGATTTTACGTTTGCATTTACGCATTTTTATTTTGGTACGTTATAGTCCAGTATCCTTTCTGGCCGCAGATCAGATGTGAGATCAGATCGACAACTCAACGTTTAGTAATTATCTGTCAGGTACGTTACTGCTTTTACATCACCGTTTAGCTTTCGTCATATGCTTTTGAGATGTGATTTGTCAGTGTGCGGATATGACTTAACATTGTTTGTCTCCAGTGTGTTTTTGTTATAGGAACTCAGGTCCTATGACTGTTAAGGATAAATCGGACTTTGGTTTCGAACCATTTCCAGACTACTGGGATCGTGGCTTCAACGGTTTAATGCTCAAAAAGGTAATTAACTGCAATCCAGCTAATAAACGGTTTAAACTTTTGGTTATGAATAATTTGGTGAACACAATTTATTAGTGAAGACTAACCAGGGTGCACACTGTTTAGCCTTCGCAGTATAGTATTATGATTTGCAAGTGTGTAGACCTAAATTTGCAGTTTCTGGCTCCGGCTTGCTTTTGTTTCAGAAACTTTGATCCTCGCGCTGTCAAGGGAAAATTGGAATTTGGGAGGGACCGCTTTTGGTTGTAACATTACTAGGATCGCCGGCTCCACCAACGATTGAATGCTCAACAAGGTAATTACTGTAGTCAACCTCATGGCTGGTTGAAACTTAGGTTAGAAACAGTTTGATTAGTAAAGGCTAACCAGGGTGCACACTTTTTGTCTTCGCAGTATAACTTTGCAAGTGTATTTACCCTTTTTTGCATATTTCTGTCTCTGCTTTTATTTCAGGAACCTTGTTCGGGTTTGCTAGTGGGTTTTGTATTTTTTCTGTCTCTGCTTTTTCAAGACCAAAGTTATGTTTGCGTATATTTTTGACTACCTAGCAAAATTGAGTAACAGGATGGTTTAGAATGCACGCTTAACCAACTTCATACTAAATTTCGATGGCTTGATTTTTCCATTTTTGTTTCAGAACTTTGGACCAGCATCGTTAAGATGGTTCCGCTCTGGCTGTTAGATTGGATCGATGACTTAACGTTTAATGTTCCAGGTCATAAAATGTATTCTAGCACAATTTGATTGGTGAAGGCTAACCAGGGTGCACACTGTTTAGCCTTTGCAGTATATTTTTGCGCTATGATTTGTAAGTGCGTAGATGTAACAAATTTTGTCTCTGGTATGTTTTTGTTTCAGAAACATGGTTTCTGCGCCGTCGAGGGAAAATCAAATTTGGTAGGAAACCATTCTTGCTGTAGTATTTCTGGGATCACCGATTCCAAAATGTTTAATGCACAACAGGTAATTTTTGAACTGATAGAACACTGGGATAAAATCATTGTATTAAGTAGACGTTTCGGCAATTTCTAACAGAATTTATTCCTTCGGATAATATTTTAAGATTAATATTAGTTATTTAAAACGGGAGAAGGGTGGGAAATTTTGGAAAATGTATATCATCAGATTTAATTTTTTACTCGAGTTTACTTTTCAGCCCAACTAACCTGGTCGGAGGGGATTCCACCTACTTTAGAAGCGACTACAACAGTGACAAATTCCGAAAACGTGCCAAAGGTTAGTGAAACATCATAAAAATGCAATGTGTTACGGATGGGAGCAATCAACGCGGTGAATCATTTGCCTTGATGTAAATATGTGTACGTCACTCATAT
>QXVZ01005064.1:0-11712 GCA_008931825.1 Phallusia fumigata
TATATATATAAATATATATATATATATATATATATATATGTCGGCTTATATATTATTCTATTCTATGGTGTGCGATATTCGTTATTCTACCCTGAGACGATGAGACATTGTGTAAACTGGCACGCAGAATAAAAGTGAAGAATGGACATATGGCCTGAATAATGTTGTTCGCTTTCAGCAACGTTAAAGTTTTCTTTGCTGCAAAACGGTCAGACCCAGAGAGACGAGTTACCAGCATAAAAAAACTTGCGTGAAATCCATCTAACTTACAAAAGTTGGAAGGGGGCCAAAAGAAAACAACGTAGGCTTACCGTAGGAACGTAAAATCGGACACTTTGTTTCTGCACTCATTACAAACGGATATGTCACAAGGGTGGAGGTATTGAGTTTCCGACAGAAGAAAAGTTCTACATAATTTGAGTTGTTCTTTCTGCAAAAAAACTGGTCAATTAAAACCACAGCCATGGTTAAAAAAAAGTTCTAACATGCACTACTAAAGTGTTGAAATTAGGAACCGTTTGTAATGACGTTTCTTCACATACACTTTACACATATTTTCATAATTTGTGGTTACAGAATTGTCAGGGAATGTGGATGCTGTACTAAAAATGCCGGTACCGGTAAAGATTTATCCCATATATGCTATTGTTTTAAAAGGTTTTCACATATACGAAACTTTTCAAAAAGATCCATGTACGAAAGTTGTCCTGCATTATCGTTGATGATAAATCTCCCATAAGTATCCGAGACGTTTTCGTTTGCATTGAAAGAGTAGTAAAACGAAAAACGAATGGGCAAGTGACGATAAACCCACAAGCGTTTAAGATCTGAAAAATAAATTTTTAATATAGCTACACGTTAAATAAATAATAAATACTGTTTGTAGGTTTTTGTAGGCTAAACGAACTCGCATTTAAAAATGAAAACCTAAACACATAGGATCAGTTATACATACTACACAGATACATTTTTCATAACAAACCTTTCATATGTTTTTCTGTCATAATTTGTGTAAGTTTGTCTTTAATTTTCGCATCTTTAGCATCAGCAAGATGGCCTCCCTGTGCCAAACATTTCCCTTTTGCAGTATTTGCATCAACAAGGTCATCAGATAATGTGTAAACTTCATCCTTCCAAGCAGTTAGAGTTGGACTGCAATCTGTTAACCAAAATGATCAATGGGTCAGTAGAACTGCACTGAACGCTTTACCTTGGTAGAATCCAACAAATCCACACCTTTAAGTTGTATTTTTCAGTTAGGTTATTTAATTTGCTCACTTACTATTCGCATCAATATGAATCCATTGGAGATGAAGCAGTAAACAACAAAATGAAAGTTGATACAGATTCATATTTCAAAAAGTTAGACGTAATTAAAATACTTGTACAAGCATACACTTTTCCATACAAACTGCTAACATCTATAAATCTACAGTACATTTATAACTTAAAAATGTCTGTGGGTTTAAATTAAAGACAGAATCCACAAACTTACCCAACACCTAAACTGACATTAAATGATCCTTCCCCTGTCGAAACCTGCAAGGCATTAAACACGCCTATTCAAATTAACTTCCGAAGTTCGCGACATCATCTGTATGACGTCATACACGGTTTTTTGTGGTTGGTTTTAATGCAAATTATGTCGTGTACATGTCGTTACCCATACGGGAACTAAACTAATAGCGACTTTGTATGAAATTCCATCTTTTTTCAAATTGATTGATTTATTTAGATCAGGTGGTTGCATTGCAGTTTTACACTGGTGTATGTATAACGAAACGTTGAAATGAGTCATGCAAAAATTAACAATAACACAAGAAGTGCAAAACGATGCGAGTCTTTGCACAAGTTAAATATAGAACGTAACCAAGGGTCTCTAGACACTTATATGGAAGATCCACCGTCGCTATTTTACGCTTTCAAATGATCAAAACTTTGGAAATAATTAACGAGTGTAGAAATTTTCATTGCAGTTCGGTATTAGTTGGCAGCAATTCTTCAACGTAGTTACCAATTTTTAAAAACTTTTCGGCACTTTAGTTGTGAAATCAAAACCTTTTCCACAGTCTAACATTAAATACGTTTAAATTTACGCAAAGCGGTGAGCAGGTACACGAGATTTTTTGCATAGAAATGCACCACAACAGAAACCATGTGTAACGTCATGCAAAGCACATCGTGAAAGAGGAAGTTGATGTAGAAGAGAGATTCTTGGCTTATACATGTTTCACAAGGGTTAGTAGCATGGTTCAGACAAAGAAGACACAATGAATATTTAGTTGTTGAAATGGAATAAAGATTTATGTTGGAATATGTATTAAACGTGAATATGTATTCACGTGTGTTGTGTTGTTTGTTGCTAATTCTTCAATTGGTATATTGCTGTCAATCAAAGAGTAAGTATTGTGTTGTATTGTATCAAATTTCGTTTCTGGCCATAAAAGCGCAATTTAATAAATGAAACATTTCACTGACGGCACAGATACAGGAAACGACCGCAAAAACCTCACGGGTGTAAATACGTCCAGGTAAAAAGTAAATATGGGGAACAATGGTTAAAAGACGCAGAAGACGCACCTTTGCGATTAGGGTCGAGAAAAAACTAGGGCCGAGAAGTATTCAGGTAGTTTGTAGTTTCCAAAGTCATTTAATTTCTTGGATTTTTAAACAAGTACTTACATATAGGTCATAGTATTTGACAACCAATCCTACGTTATTTGGCAGATTGCAGTGCAACTCTAACCGCTTGGAAAGATGTAGTTTACACATTGTCTGATGACCTTGTTGATGCAAATACTGCAGAAGGGAAATGTTTGACACAAGGAGGCCATCTTGCTGATGTTAAAGATGCGAAAATCACTGAAACACTTACACAACTTATGACTGAGAAATATAAGAAAGGTTTGTTTAGGCAAAAATTAAGACCGTATATATCCTGTTTAAACACTGCAATCCACAATATGACTATTGTGTCCCAAGTTTTCTCTGGTGGCTGATCATTACCAAGAACACCTCACCTAGCTGAAAAGAGTATCGTTCATTATCTGCTGAAACGTTTGTACAGAACCACACATAGAGTAAAAATTTAAACTGGGATTAAACTATTAAAGCTCTTTTATTAGTTTAACATGCACAATCGCGAGAAACCTAGTCGTTCAAAGCCGCACACTTAAGCATAAATATTGGTTTAATATTTGTTGATATGAATTCCTTTCTAATTGCAGGTTTTAATCTTGAAAGGCGCTTTCTGTTTTATTCTTTTCGTTACTCCTGTTTAGCTTTCAAGCGATTGTGGATTTTCCGACACTATGCGGCTTCTTATATGTTCCGATACTCATTCAATAGAAGCGAAGTGTTTCGTAAACAACAATCTTTTATTATTAACAACAGCACAGGGGAACTCTCGTACATGGATCTGTTTGAAAGGTTGGTGTAATTTCTTCCAAAGTATCTGGCATCGGTTGAATATGATTTTGATCCCGGGTTTGATTTTATTCAAAATCCCGATGTTTACTTTATGTTTAATACACAGTGGGGTTGAGTTATTAGTTTTGTTTTATGACAGTTTTACAATTCCAGTCAGTCAAGGTATAGATATCTTCTCGGTCAAATCTAAACAGGTTACTTGTCATTGCGTAACAGACATAATCATGACCAGGGATTAAACGAATGTTTTTTCAGTAACGACAGCGAATCCTACGTTGAATTTTCGGTCTGTAGAAATATCTATGACATTGATTGGTATCTACCATGGGCTATAAGTGTCGGAATAAAATGTCCTGTTTACCGCATCCATGGTGAGAAACATTGTTTTCGAAAATTTTGGGTATAATCTCGTATTGACAAAGTATTCACACAGAATATAAGCCAGCATTTTCGATGTTCGCTCAACGGACACCACTACCTGGATATAAGCAAGTCTTCATGTATCCTCACCCGGACATTGTTGATGCTGCAACAATTCTTACTCATGAAAAGAGAAACGAGAGTGTCTTAAACTCAACCTTTTTCCTTCCAGGTAACAGACCACAAAATATTGTGGGCGAATATGATTTTAGGGCAGAAGAACGGTAGTAAACTGATGGTAAGCAACAAAAGAAAAACTGTGCAACCAGAATCTGTAGCAAAGTTAAAACAAACGACCGTAACAGATATTCTTTACGTTCGTTTAACTGTCGCAAATAACATCTGTATTCCAATTAGGAAAATAGAATCCGAATTAATTTAATTTTCAGATATCAACGTTCTGATTGGAGCTCGGTTTAACACGTCACACAACACGTGGTTGTGGAGCGACCAATCAAAAGCCAACTTTTCTACGTCTGGCCTGACCACGTGTCAACAAAGAGCGTTGCATTATGGGATTGGTTGGGAAGAAACTAACATGAAATGTATTGGCGATCTTGCTTACTATGCTTGCCAAGCTAAATGTAAGTTGGCATACAATTTTAGGCCAATGTTCATCACAATGTTCCTACAGCATTGCCTTTGTTGCAGTAACGACTTCAGTGAAGAGATTAGTGACGTCATCACTCTGTCATCCATTGAATGCGTCAGTGCACTGGGAGGGACTTTCCCAAATTATCGATCAGCACAATCTAATCGCTATGGTAAGCTGGGTTTAGTGACATTTGCATTTACGTTTATTATACATGCCTGAAACTCCAGGCCGTGTATGTAGTTTTGTATGTTTACCTAGTTCGGTTGTGGGTTCGAACGTTACCTAAAAAGTCTCAAAGGCTGAGGAGTATAGGTTATTTCTCTGTTCTTTCTTCACGTAATAAAATTTTGATACGCCAGGTGAGGATTCAGCTTTCTAACCACTTCGTCATCACTGTACCTTACTACAAATCCTCAGCAAATCTCCTTAACCTTTCTCCAATCAACTACACTCTTAAGGTTGGTTGGACTCCCTCCTCTGCAAACAAGTGAAAACTGTAATCTTCCACTTATATTTAGGTCACTGTGGAGTTGACTGGATGCAGCAACATCTCCGTTACATCAACTTTAAACTTCTCATTGTGGGGTCCCTCACCTAAATGCTCTACAGGTGAAAATATTTATAAATGTTTGCTACGAACTAACATAAACTCTGGCTTCGCTGCTGTCTGTTTGCAAGGATGGCAGTACGGTGTGGTGCGCATTGACTTGTTCATACCACGTACCTCGTTGCGAAGGGCGTACCATGTCTTTCACTCCGTGTCGGTGTTTGTAACCAATTACCAACTCAAACCTGACCTATGTACTAATCAACTGTTTTGACTACAAACATTTTAGTGGGTCAGCAGATTGGAATAATTGTGGGATGTATTGTTGGATTTTTAATCCTCATTGTTTTGGTTCTTATTGCTGAGAGACGCAGAAGGTGAGCAAAAGTTCAATCTATCTTCGTTCAACAATAGCTAAATTTTCTAACGAAGTTTTTGGAGATTGTTAAAATCTACCTCGATCCTACAACTCAGGCTTTTCTTCTGCTTATGAGAAACACAGCCGCATTGGTAAACATTGAACCCAAGTCAGCTCTAGTATTTTGCTACTTCGCAGGAAAATTAAAACGTTACAGAAAAAAACTGAAAAAAATGTACCAATTGAAACCATCGATCCAAAAACTTTACCATCCTCTCCAATCGAACCATTCACCAGCACACAAAGTGTGACAAGAAAAAAAACACAAACAGGTTGGCTTTGATTTTTATGTGTGTTTTTGTCATAAAATGATGACAACAAACAGGAGTTACTTGTTGTACATGTTCACTTAAAGTAGGTTATTGTGAGCCATTTTGATACTGTAAGAATTTTTATGACACAAAGATCATTTCATATTGCAGACTCAATCGATGAAACATATCTTCAGCCAATTCCAATGAGAGAGTATGTCAATGTCAAAAGACCAGGCAAACCTGACCTCCAAGCAGCAGTGTACGAGAACATATAAAATGTACAATCATTTTAAAATCTGTTTTAAACTTTGTTACGCGAAATACGAAAACATTTGAGAATTGTATGAACTGTGCAAAAATATTTGGCCAGATTTGGGCGAGTGCTTCTCTTTATGTTTTCCAAATCCATGGACCAGCGTTCCACTTCTATTTTTGGCGATGAGGTTTGTATAGGAGCTTGTAGCTTGTACGACTTTGGCATTGCATTGCATTTATCGTGTTATTGTTTCACTTTGCATGTTTCCCAGTGCTACGTTTGGCTATACGCCACTGAAACACTCTATTGCAACGCAACCACTAATACAAACCTGTGCAAAATTGTATTGCCTCCCTGTGCTAACTCCTTGCTGCAGTATTAGCATCAACATGGTCATCAGATAATGTAAAAACTACATCTATTAATATTTAAATGTACTAGGTGTAATGAAACATTAATTTTTGTAACGATACTCTTTCAAACAGTTGCAACTTGTTTAGGTATTAGACAATTATATCTCGGTAACTTATAAATCTTTCTTCCATATCACTCTTTAAATTAACTTCCGATATCATGATGACGTTTACATGACGTTATACACGGTTTCTGTTGTGATGGATGTCATTGCAAATATTGTCGTGTAACTGCTCACTGCTTCACGTAAAGTTGAACTTATGGTGACATTTGTTCAGTTGATTTTATGGTAGATGGCGAATTGCGTTGTTTTAAAATAAATCTACAGCAAATTTACTAGTTTGCAAAAATCATGTCGCTACCCTGTAGAGTTGTAAAACAATGCAAATGTACACATAATAAATTTCATGTTTTTTTTAAAGACACCAATGTTTACGATTTTTAAATGTTGGAAATTTATTGCGTTTTTTTCTATACTCGTTGTTTATAGGCAAAGTTTTGATAATTTAAAAGCGTCAAATAGCGGCTGTAGATTTTCAAAGATATTTGGCGTCATGGTACGACTAACTTACGTTTCAGACATGACGTAAAAATGTTTTGCTGTGACTGGGTCCACGTTTTCTATATTCCATTCTTAAGCTTTTAACTTTTATTTTTGGTCAAAGAGTTTACCAGGGTCTAGTAACTTGCACTACATTATACTGGCGAACATCGGTGTGCACGTATCGTGTTATTGTTATATTTTCCTTGTACTTTTCTTACTGCTGCGTTCCATTACACACCAGTTTCAAACTCTTCATCGCAATGCCCCTTTCCGTTTAAACAATCGAATAAATTTAAGATGGGAATTATGCATAGACTAAAGTCGCCATTAGTTTCAACTCACGTAAGGGTTACACCGCGTAATTTGCATTAAAACCCACCATCACAAAATCATGTATGACGCCATGCAGACGATGTCGCGAATTAGGGAGATAATTTAAACAAGTATGTTTAATGCCTTTTAGTCTTCGACAGGGACAGGATTATTTAGTGTCAGTTTGTCAGTGCTACAAAAAGTTTGTGGATTCTGTCTCGAATTTAAATGCACAAAAATTGTATTTTAGATTTCAGTTTAAGCAGCTGCTTTGGAAAAACAAGTGGATAACTTTTAATTATACCTAACAATTTGAGATATGAATCTGTACCAAATTACATGTTGTTGTTTACTGCTTCAAGTCCAATGGATCCATTATATTGATGCAAAAAGTATGTGTCCAACTGCAATTAAATAACTGAAAAAATTTACCTACGGTGTAGTTTTATTGGATTAAAAAACTTTGGATTTTTAGAGTAATAAGATTTAAAAAATAGATTCGTAGATTTTAATTTCCAAATATTATGCGTTCAGTACATTGGCATTAACCCCTCGATCATTTTGGTTTGACAGATTGCAGTCCAACTCTAACTGCTTGGAAGGATGTAGTTTACACATTATCTGATGACCTTGTTTATGCAAATACTGCAGAAGGGAAATGTTTGGCACAGGGAGGCCATCTTGCTGATGTTAAAGATGCCAAAATTAAAGACAAACTTACGCAACTTATGACTGAGAAATATACGAAAGGTTTGTTCGCGATAAAATGTTATTTTTCTGTCGAGATGCAGTTTTTATGAACTTTTGTTTTTTGTTCATATATTAATACATAAACCGAAACAGCTCAGGGCACAGAAAGTGTTGGATTTAAACTCAACTTTTGTTGTGAATAATGCATCTGTGTTATATATACTATGATGCTATTTGTTTGGGCGTTTTATTTTTGCATGCAAATTTGTTTGGTCTGTATAAATACGTTTATTGAATTAGCGTGCACCTATAAATAACTTATAATTTATTATTCAGGGCTTAAACGCTTGTGGATTTATAGACATTCGACTTATAGTCTTTCGTTCTTCTACTCTTTCAATGCAAACGAAGTCTTCCCTGATCCTAATGGGACATACTTTATCAACAATAAAACCGGACAACCATCATACATGGATCTTTTTGAACAGTTGGTCTTCACATACATTCAAACTCGATGAAGCGTCAACTTAAACCTAAATATTTTGCATCATTCTGTTTTTTTACAATGCTATTTTTTTACAGTCATTCTGTGACTAGAAATTGTAAAAATATGTGTGACGCGCATAGTTATCACAAAAGTAACCAAAATCGGTCCCTAATTACCACTTTAATCGTTTACATCGGAAATGGTTGGCTAGGATGTTAATCGACAAGTTTTTCTTGCAGGAAGAGCGACCCAAATTATGTGGAACTTTTCTTCTGTCGAACAGACCATGCCACCCATAAGTCGATTTTTAAGTTTGTAATGACTGTGGAAACAAGGTGTCCGTACCACCACGCCGAATGTAAGTCATTATGTCTTAGGCGTACAAGCTTCTTGAAATACGTACAGGAAACGCTCCTCGTATCAACACCGGTTGTTCAATCGTGGTAAACAACGTCTGAAGCTAAACCGCAGTCTTTTCACACAGATTATAAACCAGCATTTTCGATGTTCGCCTTCTCTACTTGGATATAAGCAAGTCTTCGCATATCCTTACCCAGGAAACCTTATTACAACAATTCTAACTTACAAGAAGAGAAACGACTACGCCTTGAACGTATCCTTTTTTATACCTGCTGGTAACCTATAAAATATTTCAACCGATGATTGAGGTGTAACAATAGGTAGATCTTGTTAATGTTCGTTTAACTGCCACAAGAAACATATCTGCATTCCAATGTTGAAAAAATAGAATCCGAATTAATCTGATTTTCAGATATCAACGTTCTGATTGGAGCTCGGTTTAACACGTCACACAACACTTGGTTGTGGAGCGACCAATCAAAAGCCAACTTTTCTACGTCAGGCCTGACCACGTGTCAGCAAAGAGCGTTGCATTATGGGATTGGTTGGGAAGAAACTAACATGGATTGTATTGGCGATCTTGCTTACTATGCTTGTCAAGCTAAATGTAAGTAAATTTCCATACAATTTAGGGACCAACGGGGATAACAGTGAAAGACAATGTTCCGACAACCATCTTTTCGTTGCAGTGACGACGTTAGTAACGACAAAAATGAATTCATCACTCTGTTGTCCTTCGAATGCGTCAGTGCACTGGGAAGGACTTTCCCAACTTATTGATCAGCACAATTTATTTGCCATGGTAAACTGGTCTCTGTGATATTTGTTACTTTAGGGCTAAAAATTCAGGCAGTGTATATTTTAAATTTTTTAATTTCAATTACTTTTTAAAACTATTGTGGGTTCGAATCTCACCTTAGACCACGGCAATTTTTACAAGACTGGGTGATTTCGGTTAATCTCTGTTGTTCTTTTAACTAAGGTTAGAATACAGCTTTTCGACCACAACGTCATCACTGTGCCTTACAACAAATCCTCAGCAATTCTCCTTAACCTTTCTCCGATCAACTACACTCTTAAGGTTTGTTGGACTCCTTCCTCTGTCAACAAGTGAAAACTGTAATCTTCCACTTATATTTAGGTCACTGTGGAGTTGAGTGGATGCAGCAACATCTCTGTTACATCAACTTTAAACTTCTCATTGTGGGATCCTTTAGCTAATTGCTCTACAGGTGAGACTACAACAACTAGCAAAGCTTTGCCTGGTTACACAATTTTCTAAACTGTCGTGCCGGTGTTTGAACCAATATTTGAACCAACATCTGGTGTACTAACNCATCAACTTTAAACTTCTCATTGTGGGATCCTTTAGCTAATTGCTCTACAGGTGAGACTACAACAACTAGCAAAGCTTTGCCTGGTTACACAATTTTCTAAACTGTCGTGCCGGTGTTTGAACCAATATTTGAACCAACATCTGGTGTACTAACCACATGTTTTAGATACAACAGGTCCAAACCTTTTAGCTGATAAGCAAACTGGAATAATTGTGGGATGTATTGTTGGATTTTTGTTCCTGTTTGTTTTGGTTCTTATTGCTGTGAGTCACAAGAGAAACAAAAAGTAAGCAAAAGTTTTATTCTGTCACTGTTCATTTTGCAACGATAACGTTGTACACTACAAGCGAGTCAAATCAAGTTCTCCAACGTCAATTGTGACATATTTGGCGATGTTTAAAAACTACGAAAAAAAACACAGTTGACTCAAGTTTTTATCTCTGCTTCTGAAAGTTTCATTGACTCAAATTTAAGTCAGTATTCTGTATTCCGTTACTTAATTCGCAGGAACGTTATGCCATCACAGATGAAAATTGAAAAAAATAAACAAATTGAACTCGTCGATTCAAACGCTGTGATGTCCCTGACAAAGAAACAATCAACTAACACACAAAGTGTGACAGGAAAACCGACTCAAACAGGTCAGTTTTGATTTTATGTGGCTTCTTTTTCATAAGCAGGAATCTTTTTCCTGAAAAAGTTATTTTTTCTAACTGTTTTTCTATTGTTGAAGCCAGTTTGTTAGTTTGAGAGTTTTTATTCCATAAAGATTATTTAGGCTATATTGCAGATCCAAGCGATGAATCATATCTTCAGCCAATTCCAATGAGAGAGTACATCAACATGCAGGGATCAAGAACATCTGACAACCAAGAAGTAGCATATGAATATATATCGTAAAATAGCTTGGCGCTTTTTTTCCATGTTTTCTTAATATTTTGCTTACTGTTCCTATATTTGTTTTGATAATAAGGAATTACCAGGGGTAATTTGTACGACAATTGTACTGGCCGGAATCGTATTGCGTTTATTCGTTATTTTGTTTGTTTTTGCATTAAATTTTCGTTGTGCACTGTTTCAACAATATTACTCTACGTTACAA
Source organism: Phallusia fumigata (assembly GCA_008931825.1). NCBI lineage: Eukaryota > Metazoa > Chordata > Ascidiacea > Phlebobranchia > Ascidiidae > Phallusia > Phallusia fumigata. Next base: position 11,166 of record QXVZ01005064.1, read on the forward strand.
CGACCCGATTGACAAAAACTGACAAACTTGCCGTTAGTATGTTAAAAACTTGTGCTAGAAAAAAACTTTATGCCTTTAGTTGATATTAGGTAAGGGTTACAGCGTGTACACGACATTAGCAATAAAATCCACCACAACAAAAAAACGTGAATGACGTCATATGGCTTAATTTTGTCGCAAAATCGGAAGGTAATTTAAACATAAGTGTGCGAGAATAGTGTTCACTATTCATTTTTAATTCTATGGGCAAAGTAATTGTAGGTAAGACCAAAAATTAATTGCAGGTAGAACTTGTTTTCCTGTCGAACCCCACTCTCTCTCCCTAGCACGGGTGGTTAGCTCTTAAGGCTCCCTCGACTAGTTCCACCAACGTCACCCCCCAGTCGTGCTTCTCATATTGCGCCAAACTAACTCTCTTGTAAGCTCCGTCACATAACGCTCTATGATTACGGTGTAGCTGCAGCGCGTTCGACCTCCCCCCACCAATTGTGCCCTTAACATTTTTGCACCTCATAAAGTTTTAATGTTGCGCAGCTATTTCCGGCCT
>QXVZ01005067.1:0-35803 GCA_008931825.1 Phallusia fumigata
GTTTTGATGCAGACATGGTGTTGATATCGTATGGCGTTCACCCAATCATAGACCGATGCAACCTTATGTTATCAACTGTACTGTTTGTAGTAACCTGGCAACGCAATTTATGACTTATCCATGTTGTAGTGACTTGTACTAACATCCAGACCAAACAACAAATTGAGCAATGCTCTTAATTTCAGGATAGTGTTGTCATCTCCTAGTGTTCATCTGTCAACTTCGATGGCCATGGTTGGCGCACTTTTAAATAAGGTTGAGTGTGATTAAATCATATTTTTTGAAAAACAAAACAAAGGTGCTTTGTACGTTACAATCTTCGTCAATGTGTTGTAGCTCAATAGTAAACATGTAAGCGTAGTTTTGCGTTGTTAGTTCCGGATAAGTAAAACTAAACCTATTTAACACATCTAAACAAAAGATTCACTCTACTTGACTCCAGGCGGTGTGCAGAAGATTCGCAAATCTGTTAAACTTAACTCTCAAACAATTTCTTGCAGCACGCCTGCTTTCTGTCACATTTAACAGCAAAAAAAAACCTGAAAAATACAATCAACCTGGGTTGACACGCCCCTCGGCCCCGCCCACTTTAATGTCATCGTGGAGAACAACAACAATGACGCAAACATAAACCGGGGGGTCGCGACCCATCGTCACCAATCACGCGTGAATAATTGATCCCCATGACGTCACTGGGCGCTCTCCCAGGCGGCAATGGCATTGGTAGCGTCTGTTACGTAAACAATGGTCGTACAAAGGTTGGGGTCGCGCATCTCCAGTTTCGTCATTGTTCGATGTGTTTCGGGTTGAACCCCAAGAACGTGCGCGTGGTTTATTTTGTGATAAACACATTCTTTACGAAACAACGAAACAAGCCTCAAAAGTTCGACCCTATGGGTATTTTGCACTATTTGGTCCTTTTTTAAAAAAACTTTTTTAAGTTGCATTGTGTACAACAGAAATGGAGAATTGAACAGAAAAACACATATAAAGGACAAATTTTTAGTATTTGTAAAAAAGAAAACTATCATCAATTGCATATTTCCACACATAAGTTTTGAGAAAAAAAAAACTAAACGCATGGATAATACCTTCTTCGAACATTGCAACAACAAACACAAACCCATACAGTTGGTCGATAGACTCAGGTTCGTAGCCAGGCGTCTCCTATGCCCTAAATGGACAAGCAGAAAATTAGAATAAAAATCAAATGAGCGTCCGGAAACCCGCCGCACCGGAAGAAATCAATTAGCTTGACAGACAGGAGGATGTTTATATCGTCAACCTGGGGCTCGAGAGCTTCCAGCTCTCATATCAGAATCCGCGTCTATGACGTCACTGTAGGGAGCGACGAATAAGCGACGCACGTCAGTAGCCACTTGAACGATTGAATTGGAAAGTTTATGTGCAAACAAAGACCAGTGGCGCGCAAAGGCTGCAGAACGCCCCCTACATTTTTACCAGAAACCTGACTGCAGTCGTAAACACTTATAGAAAATAGCTTTTCTTCTATGTTCTTTTTAATCTGTGACTAGATATGTACACAGAGTTTCGGTCATGTATTTTATATTCACTTGCATGCCCCTTTAATTGTGCACCAGCTGGAATTTAAAGCGTCCCATTCGTTTCTTGAAGGGAACGTTTTGATCGGTACGTTCAAAAAGTTTTTTAGCCTAAACCTGCTTATTGTAGTTTTTGTGTCAAAACCAATAACACCCATGTAAGAGATCCCAAAATATTGCTGCAATACTATATAGTTGTAACCACAACATACCGAACATAACAAACAAGCGTTTGCTGGACAGTCAGTCCAATCAAATTAACAACAATTACGAAATTTGATTGACGTCATACGGAAGGACATTCTCTGTTCTCGTTTCCACCCAGCACACAAAACAAACGGGAACTCTGGAAAGAGGAACGGAAAAACAACATTCCATTTACCATTTGCCATCGGATGATAAGAGGCCTCCTTACAATGAAGGGTTACCTTACCGTTCAGGGTCGCTACCGTTAAGCTGCCGGGCCTAATTGAGGCACCCGTGCGTCCCGTAAGGCGAGAACAGGAAAACAAGCACCATGGATCGGATATTTACTCTGTGGGGCCGTTTCCAGTCACCTACCGTGTATGGAGGCGAGTTGGGATTTGGTTGCCTACGAGGCTATTTTGGGGTGGGCTCGTGAATAGAAAAGGTGCACACATGTTGGATTATGGATGTAAGGTTTGTTGAAACCGCTGCACACGTTCTGAGGTCCCGTGAACCGGCGACGTTCTGATGAAACAGTTCAAAGAGGGAACATGAGGGAGGGGCGCGAAGGGGCGGGGCAATCGGTATAGTGGTTCATTTTGGGTCTTCTATTCCAGTGCATGGAATTTGCAAAGGATGCCGGTGAAAGCCTCTTGATTTGAACAGTTCGGGTTTTAGAATGTTGTACGCTTCGCGCAAGTGGAATTTGTATGGCCGTAGCTGTTTAAAATTTGTTTGGAAATTCTACATGGATATTATGAAAAAATAACGGTCGTGTAAAAAATTAGCCGGGGAAAAATTCTCCAACGCGCTGTTGTGTCGCAATCCCTGGAATTATTTGCCCCCTGCCTAGTCCACATCTGGTCTTAGTTTCTTTTCTCCGCTATAAACAGGACCAGACAACGGGACAAACACTTCACAGATGCCAAAATTGAATCTCAAGTTCGACAAACTTCACCTGCTGCATTGCCCTGAAACGAATTTCAAGGTAGTAGTGAGTGGTGCGACTTTTGAACGGATGTGATGGAGCTTATGTTACGCACGACAATGCATTTTTCTGCTAGACATCCGACACCCGCGGTAAGGGGCCACTTGTTAACCAGCCGTGCTGCTCAACGTGTCAAGCGGTCACTGAGATACCGTGGGGTAAGTGGGTCCGCGTACCCAAAATAAATCATCTTCGTTGCACGCTTAAATGGTTGGAATGCAATTAATTTACTCGCATGTGAGAAATATTGCAAAACTTGACTGAGCAAACTGTCAGTCAAACTGGTAAATGTTGGTTAAATGAGTAAAACTAAGTATGAAGCAATCATGTGTTTACTGTAAGGGCCTGTCCAAAGACGAAAAACGTTTCTTAGCGTTAGTTAATAGATTATACTTCCCGTTGATGTAAAAGTGTGTATGGCAATTGTTTTTTTTTATTCCTTCCGGCATGGTGCATAACATGCTTCACAACTTCAACAAATCACCTGTAAACACAGTTTGAGCGTTGTCTTAAAAATGCTAAGCAATACCAATTTTCTATCTACGTTGGGTCCCTGTTGACTTAAAGAGCAACTTCATCGAACGACCCAAAACGACTGACAAAAAAGGATAAAACGGTAAAAACGACTCTGCAAGGAGAATCGACCTGGTTAAACGGGGCAAGTTTTTCAAATCATCGCCTATTTTTACCAATTATTCACTGTCCAGGACAAAGAGCTCAAAACGTGACCGGGAAATTTTCTGTCCCAAAAAACTTGAATAGCTCTTCCCTTTGTTGTGCTGACGACCACCCCGAACGCAAAAAAATCAGTCGATCCCATCGAAATCCGTAACAAGCCCGAAAGCATGTGACAGAGATCACGTCGCCCTTGGATGTAGGAGAATGTGGAGGTTTGGGGCTCAACATCCGTCCAGCATTGTTTGAAAGCAGTATTGTGTTCCCGAACACTAACTGTTTTTCTTTCAAGCGCAAGGGCCCGTGCCTGCGGCTGCCGGTGTTGGACTTTTCAGCTGCAAACCCGTGAAATTTGGGCGAACTCCTGCCCTAGAGGAGCTATGCGAATGAATGAAGCGGTGTTGACGTGGAAAGGAACAAAACTGTGAAAAGGCGGGAGCCGTGGTATTGTTGGGGTAATGAGTGAACATCAAAGAGTTCGAGTTTGCGTATCGATGTACCAACGTAATTAACTTGCTCGGCGACGTATTGTGCTCTTTGTGAGAGTTTTGGCTGGTGTTGTGCAACTTTATAACGTTGTCAAGGTGGTGTTTAATTACTCTGGAGCAATGCCTGTGAAATAGTTTGGAAATTTACACAGTGGAAATTAATTAGTTACGCAAGCTTCGCTTTCGATGGCGACATTGGTTTCCGTTTTCACAATACCAAGTCGAATAACAGACTCATTTAAAGTTCTACAAGTTGCTGATGTAGCACAAAAAAATTATTTTCTAGATTTGAAATAAAAGTATTTTAGTCGTGACATATTTTGCATAGTGGAAAAAAAGAAATTTATATTAAAGAAAAATAAACATTTGTTAAGATCAATTCTATTTCATGACTAACTCACAGTGAATATAGTGAATTAAATCAGTGTAACGAAAAAAGAACCTAAAAGAAGATGGTGAAATGACATAACTTGTAACGAAACCTGAAAGCGTGGTTCCTCTTTCCAGATTTGCTTTCCGTTCCTACTAAAATCTGATAATATTTGCATGCTGCAAAACCCAGCAACTNTTGTGTTTGTTTGTTCGCTATAATCGTCTCTTTTTCCATGTGTTTTTTATGCGCAATAAAAAAAAAAGTTAACCAGAAAATTATGTTTTAATTATCAGGAACAAGCGCACCTCGCGTTGACCAAATCACTACTTTCTACTTTCGGCAGTGACTTTTAAAACACACAATGCACGGTCGATGATAAAACTTAAGGTAGCGTAAAACAGATCTAACGAAAAATAAATGTTATGTAACTTATGCAATGTTCGTTAGTTTGGCCTATTTGTTTAATGCTTGTTGTTACCAAACAGCAAAGCTATTTTGCTGGGCGATATGTGTCATTATATACACGAAGGCCAACCCAGTACGTACATCACCGAGATGGCGGCACATGTTGTAATGTTACACAGAGCGCTATCAAGGGCCAAGTTTCGAAAGCAAATGTTGCAGGTTCAAGTTTACCGCGGGTTTGTGTTTTCTACTTAGAGCCATACTTTTCGAATATGCTTATACTGTATTTTGCCCGGACTATATTTCCTATATAGTCCCATTATTTTCCAGTCTTTTGCAACGAGAAAGTGCTTTTAACCACTAGGGAAAATTATGCAAACCTGTGCTAATTGCTCCCATTTGCGAGGAAATAAATATGCTGTGATCGGTACTCGGGGTTTTAGATCTTTTCTGCTTTTTTTCGTTTTTTCGTGATTGAGCTACAATCTCTTTCATTAATTTTTGCTTTCTGCTTTTTGGTGAGTTTAGCGTGCCACCACCGCATCTGAATAAGTTCATCACGGACTTTAAAATGCATAAAAATATACGCGATTTCGGTCAGTTATTAAAGTCAAAAAATCACATGACAAGTCATAGCTAAACTTAACCACGCTCGTTTCAATATGGTCAGTGCGAAAGTGACAGGTTCAGTAGATGCTGTCCGTTGGTAAACCGTTTAGCTAAACTAAATGCAATTAGAGAGGTGGCACAAAATACTTCAAGATACTTTGCATTGTACCAACTATCAAAATAAGAAACGTCCAGGTGACCTACTTTGTAAAATATTGCTGTTTCAAAAATTTCACATTTTGGGGACCTATGGGTCAACCAATAGGTGACCTGGGGTAAAAAGTTATAGTGCACAACTTCACATGCCCATTATCACTTGAGTGAATTTGAGGATTGAACAACTCTTTCAACTCTTCCTCGACCAGACGGTGGGAACAAGCTGGGGACAAGTCAAAAGTTTTAGGCGCAATTGCAAGTAGCGATAAAAGAATTGAGAGTCATTGAGTATTTGCGATTAGTGTTTATTTCCTTTCAGCAAAGCACCACTTGAAAACATTTTGCAAATTAAACATTGAATTGTTGAGTGAGAGCTTTATTGATTATTTAGAATCGGGTTGTTCAATTCTTAGATGCTAGAACATTCATACGTAAAGTAAAACGTTTTTCCTTTTAAAATTGTTAATGGGCAACGGTTTATGAAATTTGTATCCAATAAAATCAAATTTGTCAAACAGTCTCTTTTTCTCACAGTCAGTAGCATTAGACAGCAGCTGGTTGGATACAAGCGTTTGTTGGAAATCGTCGACATAAAACCACGGAAATGGAATGTCATTCAAGTTTGTCTCAGCATTCTATTTGCCACATTTGGTCTACGTTACCAGCTGGCGACGCATTTGAATGTTGTATTGGGAAACTTGAAATGACAGTCCCATTTGTTTGAACAGCGTGGAATGCCACGCCACCATATGTTTAGCGCACTGCAAAATACATGCCGCAACGTTTTTCAGCATTGGAGACAGACTCGGTGTTTATTGGTACGTTGCAAGCACGTGACTGACATCGAAACAAAATAACGTAACAATGCCTGAATCAGGCCTGACCAGTTGCGAACATTCATAAAAGGAAAGTTATTACGAACCACAAACTTTGCGACAACACTAGGTAATATTGTGTCACTGATTGAACGCAATGTTTCCAACTGGTATGCATTTATACCAAAGAAAAAATGGTATATTTTGAAAGTGTTTGGTATAAAGCTTTGATTATTTGGACTGAAACAGAAATAACAGGTATAATTCTGTTATATTTTTAATGGCAAATATACTTGAGCCTACAAACAAAATGCAAAAAAATTAAAAAAAGTCTGCTTACGAAATCATTAATATATCGCGAGCCACCTGTATTTCTTACATGTAAGCAATTAGGTTTATTCTTTTTTGTTCGAAAAGCATAAGGTACCAGCCTAAAATCGTCAAATATCGGCAATTTTGTGTAAATATGGGTGGTGATGTTTGGTGCACAGTTAAGGAATGGTTAATGTAATTTTATGATCAATTCCATTAAAAACTTGTGTTTAAACAAAGTAGTTTAAGCCTCTTTCAATTGACTTTTATGATGAACGAAGCAGTGATGATAACATTGACTGTGTTTGCAATGCTGATGTGCACGGCTAGTGCAGATCCGCTCATAAGATCTTGAGAGCAGGAAAATGAATTACCAGTCAAAACGATTTCAAAATAAAGGACAAACAGTGTCATTGCAAATCCTAATAAAGGACAAGAACAAATATAGGTGAATAATAGGTCGTCCTCTGAAATAAAGGACGGATAGCAACCCTAACCAAGCACATCTGATCAGGCTCACTTCGCTCGCCACCACTGTATGCGGGCACCTAGTTCTTAAGTATTTTTTATTCGTGCTTTTTAAGACTTTGGGAAAGGACCGCATTTTTTGGGAAAAGATTTTACCAAGACGAATGATTTCGTACGGTGGCCCACAAGCGTAAATCAAAAAAAAATTGCCGACAATGTTTTTTCAGTTCAAACATTTTTTGCAAACAATTTTTGTATGCCTCACAAACATGCGCAATACAATATACTCAGAAGCTGTCTTAACACCCACTAGACATCTAGTGATATCGCATGCTTAAAAGTCGCAACACCAGACAAAAGACGATCCGATATATTAGTAATACGGTTCGTTAAAATGTTAAATACGACATTGGTTTACGCATAGTTTTTTGAAGAAAAACACGGCCGAGACTATCAGGATGCTGTAACAGCGATGTAGTCCTAGACCAGTACCTGGGGCAAACATCTTTGCATGTATATGCGGGGTAAATAAGGGAAAGAGCCAATGTTCATTACTCTCATACCGAAAAATTGATTTTCTTTTCCACTTCTTTCGACGCGGGCACATTTTATGTATACTACAGATTTACGCTGAGGGTTGTGATATTAAAGGTGGTGAAGGTAAGACTATAGAAATGATAATAAATGCAGTATTGTATTTGTCTATTTTCGGAAATACTACACCACTTAAAAACGTTTTCAAGAGATTCCCGGTAATAAAATGTTTACATCGAAAAAAATATTTGCACTAAAACTCAATTGTCTGCACAAAAAAGAATTGTACTTGTGGCCACCGTACTTTTGAGTTGGGTAGAATTTTTCGCTTGGTGAAAGAAATCGTAGCGACACACTTGCACTAAAACAATCACCAAGCCGGAGATAGCTGCGCAACGTTAGGACGTTTTGCGCTTAACACATTCGGCAAATCATTATGGTTTGCTACAAGTGTTTGTTGGAAGGCGTCGACAAAAAAACAAAAACAGAATGTCATACAAGTTTGGTCCAGCATTCTATTTCCAATTTGATTGCTGTCACGTTGCCGACTGGTATTTTAACGTTGTGTTGGGAACATGACAGTTTTATTTCATTCAGGCGGCGTGGGACACTGCCGCATAATGTTTAGCGCACTGGGCAACACATCCTGCAATGTTTTGCAGCATGGGAAGATGCAAACTTGATGCTTTATGACCCGTTGACTTTAACGTAGAACAACGTAATAGCAATGTCTAAATACTTCGATACCGCGTGCCTTGCACAGTAATTCCAGTCGTCGTGTAATAGGACGTTCAGCGCCACAACCCCAATTTCAAGCATAATTGGCCTATATCTACCATTTCACCTCAGAGCTTCGTAGGGTTGCCAACCGTCATTTATTTCAAAGGACAATCCTATACTGAAATTTGAAATGACACTATTTGTTTTTTCTTCTGAATACGTTTTGATTGGTTGTTCAGACTCAGAAGAACCAAAACAAATTCAGCATATTATACAAAAAGGTAGTGATGAGGTCCGTAACAAAATCGAGCCGTAAATCGTTATGAAAGAAGTCCTTGCGATAAAACTGTTCACAGTAGTGCCAATGTTTCATGAAGATTAATCAAGTTTTTGTGGCCTTTATTGTAGCTCTACAGAGTTGGCAACCCTAGAATTCCGTGACTACAAACAAACCATCTTAAATCTTTTGCTCTTTTTTTGAAGCACAAGGTGCCTATCCCATGTTTCCAGATAGCCGATAATAAAAAAACAGTTGATAGCAGAGTTTCTTGAAACGTAGAAGATGCATTCAGCGGTTTTCTTGGGTAAAAATATTTGAAGTTGTATATTACAAAACAGTCAAACTTTGGCATTTTTGTTCAGAAATATTCTTTTAATAGGACCAAATGCAAAGTAGCAAACGGGAAGGACAATTTCCTGCAATGCAAATCGCTGGAAAAATCTCACGTCGCCCGACGAGATCTAACCATTACGCGAACAATTCCCACCGAAGCATTCCGCAGCATTTATTAAACAACAAAATTGTTAACATACGCTTGCAAGGTCCATATGCTGTCAATCGTTACAATGAAAACATGGTCTAATTTACAACAATTTCTATTTTGTATTAAATTTCCCACAGTCTGAATGGAAATCCAACTTCCCAGGGATGGGTATATAAGAAGTTAACTAGCACCAGTTTCAATCAGTAAGGTGCACCGTTAGGCGAAAAAACAATCTAACTTGCGGGGAAGTACTGATTTTTGAAAAAAGATCGGCGGTGTCATTTGTTGATTTTCTTTGACCTTGATAAGTTTTTTCTTTTGTTACAGGCGAAAAAATCAAGATGAACGAAGCAATGTTGATAACATTGACTGTGTTTGCAATGCTGATGTGCACGGCTTGTGCAGATCCGCTCAGAGACGGTTAGTACGATAAACATAAAAGGTGAGCAATGTATGAACTTTGAAATCTCCATTTGCTTCTTGTGTGTTTCAGGAGATCATGATATCATGAAGCAGAGAAATGACAAGGGTTATTACTACAAAGATGGTGACAACGGTTATTACTATGATGCCGACAAAGGCTACTACTACAAAGATGGTGACAAGGGATACTACTACAAGGATGCTGACAAGGGATACTACTACAAAGATGGTGACAACGGTTATTACTATGATGCCGACAAAGGCTACTACTACAAAGATGGTGACAAGGGATATTACTACAAGGATGCTGACAAGGGATACTACTACAAGGATGCTGACAAGGGATACTACTACAAAGATGGTGACAACGGTTATTACTATGATGCCGACAAGGGCTACTACTACAAGGATGCCGACAAGGGGTACTACTACAAGGATGCCGACAAGGGATATTACTACAAGGATGCTGACAAGGGATACTACTACAAAGATGCTGACAAGGGATACTACTACAAGGATGCTGACAAGGGGTACTACTATTAGGTAATGTAGATAAACAAGTGTTGCTTGACATTTTTTGCAATGATTTTATGCATAAACTAAAAACGCTTGTTTGTATTTCAGATAAAACATGGAATGGCTGGAACGTGAACTTCGAAACATCGATTTTGTTGTTGTTTTTCTTGTTCATGTCGATATAAATAAATGGAGTTGCATACTTATTTCCGTTTCTCAAAAAAAAGTTTAGAAAAATCATGGAAAAAAATTCTCGTTCACAACTTTTACCTAATTCTTTTTACGAAATCCAATGTAGTTTTGCGTTGTATGAGCAGAGAGCACTTCAAGGGTTTCATAGGATTTCAAGCGATGGATTTATACATGTCAGGAAAACCTATTGTCACAAATACGCAATGCGTGTTTTAGCACTGTGATTTTGTCTTAAAGCGTCTGTTTAATGCATTAATGATCCTGTAGATAGAGTGCATACAAATTTTGTGCACATAAGTTTCAAAAAACGGGGATTCCGAAACGTTTGCAGAACTATTTATGGGCAACATGATGCCAAAAAGCTAGGTTGATCTTATCAGCCCAAAATTTTGGAAGAAGTCAAATATTGCCAAGGGTAACCCACGAGGGTCGTTGTTGAGGGTGCCCATTTTATTTCGTGTTTGCTTTTAATGATGGTGCAATTATTCATAGCAAACCATGAAACGTATAGCGCACAAAACGTAAAGAATCTGCAACCCACGAAGGAAGAAATAGCAAAATTTTAAAGATCGCATTTTTTAAATCGTATTTTAAGTTTAATCTTGTAAAACGCGAAGATTCAGGAAGCACATGAAAGAAGACTATAAGGGGGTACAAAATCACCAATCCATGTTACAATTGTGTGCAAGCAGAAAATAAACGTCAGCGTCAGCAGCTTAAGTGCAAGTGGTAATGAACTTTCCTCAATGCAACGCAGTAAACAAACCCAAATTTTTCATTATCGTGGCTAAAACGGAACTTCTGCAAGACGCACCTTTCTATTAATCTCCAAGTGTTTTTCACCTTTTCATTGGAGTTTTGATGTTCGTGACGCGATGTTTTGGGATACGTTTGATAAAATAAAGCTGGCTGTAAACATTCGATTTACGTTGTTAGAATTGATATTCAGAACAGTGCCAATGCTAGCTCAGATAAAGTTTGTCTGGAGGCCCCGTACAAAACAGATGATTGTTTAGGCTTGCATAATGTGTTCACGATTGGGTGGGTGTGGGCAGTTGGTTTTTTTTATCATTTTCGCAAAGTAAATGTCTTGCAAACTCCCAATTCCCAACTTATGTTGAATCAATAAAATGCGACATGTTAAGAACAGAAAACCTAAACTACATTACCAATTACGAACAATTACGTGTAAACATATGAATAACACCACACACGTACAATATCTATCGCTACTGTGTAAATGCCGTCTTTTTTGCGTTTACTGCTACGGCGGTTTTAGCTTGGGTGACTTTTTCAATCCATTATGTTCGTATCGCAGGTTACTTGCAAACTGGACACATAGTGTGTTAAACTACTTGTAGTACGTTTAAGTCAAGGGTGCCCAAACGTATTGTAATGAGGGGCAATTTTAATCAGGTAAATACGCTCGCCAACCGGCGTTTTTGGGCATAAAATTAGTGCGCAAATACACTGCAACACAACAATCTTATCAGCCTGGAGAAATTTCTCTTGCGTCAGTATACCATGTAATGTTCCTTATAGCTGGTAAATAAAGTTTCAACGAGAATCGCTTTAACTAAAAAGCCTAATCCACACTTTGGTGGACCATATGGCACACAGTTTGAAACCACAGCTGTGGGCTGCTTTTTGGACACCACTGGTTAAAGTTGTTTAAATGTCGGCGGGACTTTGAACTATGCTCTGCAAAACCGCATGCATGCATGCAATGCAGCAAAAAAGCTATGGATTGCAGCGATGAAACATATTATTAAAGTTATTTAGGCTGTCCGGACGGAACCTATTAAACCGCCAAATCAACAATGTCTACCCCAGCGTTTCTATAGAATATTTTAATTATAATGCATTCAATTAACTTGAATAGAACTTAAACGCGTTTCTTTGATTGGTATTCAGAACGTTTGGGTCAAACTACAAAAGTCATATTTCCATTATTTTGTAACGACATTTTCCAACATACGCTTGCAAAATCCAGCTGTTAACCAATTTTTAGTTCAAATTTAAATTCCGTAAATCCTGAATGGAAGTCCGACTTCGTAAAGATGGCTTTATAACAAGACACCCAACAATTTAAATCAGTAAGTTACGCTGCTTTGTAGAGAAGCAATGTAAATCACTGTTATAACTTCTGTTTTAGTAAGAACATTAGGTGATTAATTTTACTTTGACATTCATCAATAATCATTTCTATTGCAGCAAGATGAACAGGGCAGTGTTGATAACATTGACTGTGTTTGCAATGCTGATGTGCACGGCTAGTGCAGATCCGCTCAGAGACGGTTAGTACGATAAATTTCATGAGTAAGCAATATTGTGTGAGCTTTGACATCTGATTTGCTTCTTGTGTGTTTCAGGAGATCATGACATCATGAAGCAGAGAAATGACAAGGGGTATTACTACAAAGATGGCGACAACGGTTATTACTATGATGCCGACAAAGGCTACTACTACAAAGATGCTGACAAGGGGTACTACTACAAGGATGCTGACAAGGGATACTACTACAAGGATGCTGACAAGGGATACTACTACAAGGATGCTGACAAGGGNCTTTACAACTTTTACCTAATCCTTTTATCGCAATCCAATGTAGTTCTGCGTTGAATTAGCACAGCTGAGCTCTTCAAGGGGGGAAAACCCCTTGTATTCCGGGAAGCACACACAGGGGTTCTCGCACGTTTAAAGCTACGTTTGATCTATAGGATTTCAGGTGATAGATTTATACATACCAATATCGAGAAAACCTATTATCACAAGTACGCAATGCCCATATGTGTTTCAGCAATGGGATTTTGTTCTTAAGTGTCTGCTTGATACAATAGTCATTCTGTTTGTAGAGTGCATACTAGATTTTGTGTAAACAAGTTTCATTAAACAGAGAATCCACAACAGTTGCACAACTACCTCCATAAGTCACAGAGGTTAAAGAGCACTATAAACTATAACACCTACAAAATTCTTCACTGTATATGACGTCACCTGTTAGCTCACCGCTTTATCACTATACTGTATCAATGACCAATTGCACATTTTAATCAACTGTGTTTTGGGCGCTAAACATTTACAACTAGGCCTATATGAAGTTGGCAAACAGATATTATTGATACAAAAATTTTTGGGTAAAAACCCTAAATTTCGGACATAAATAGTGGGTGTAAGTTCCCCGTTTTAGCAAAACAGCACATTTCTCACATAACTATTGACTAAAATCCGTAATTATAACATCCAAACGATGTCCGACAAATATTCCGGTAAAACCGTATTTAACTATCGGGTTTACCATATAAAGTCAGTTACGACTGTCACGCGTGAAATGCCCATTGAGGCAAGATGATGTGTAAGGAAAACACAAAATATAGCAAACGTATATGTTCAAAACTGTCATTCAAATTTTTTACTCACATTGCCATTTACGTTTTGGCCCGTGAAATTAGGGTTGCTCTGTTAAGCTACAATAAAGGACATAAAAACTTGAATAATATTTTATCACGTCTCGAAAACTTACTTTCAATTAATATTTTGATCTTATGATAACATGAAAAATTGGCATTACTATTAAAAGTTTTCTCACATAGATTTCTTTCCTAACAAATTCCGGCTCGATTTTGTGAAGGGCATTATCACTACCTTTTTTAGATAATATGCTGGATTTGTTTTGATTCTGAAATTTAACCACCAGTCTAAACGATTTTAAAATAAAGGTGAATAGTGTCATTTCAAATCCCAATAAAGGACGGTTGGCAACCCTGCGTGAAATGATGGTAGTTGAAAACAATGCATACATCACCCGAACGGTCGAGAGCGCTTTGCACCCTTGCAAAGACACCACGGACAAAATGGTCTCAGTGTCAAAGTTTGCAAGGCAACTCCTGTTCATTACTCCAAACTTTCCGAGAACCTGCAAATGTGGCGAGTGTATTTGATAAGCTGGACACTTTTCGAGCAGCAAAATATCTCAGGTCCTGTAATCTACAAAAACCACGATACATGTATTGAATTTTATTGAGCTACACATAATATCGAGTTAAAGGAACAAAAACAACAATCCCACTTGACACCTTCAGTCCTGATGCTGCGCACAATAGCGTAGCCAGCCCCAAACCTCAAATACTTCCCAAGGATGACCTACCTTATGGTACAACATCAGAATTTTTTTTCAGAGCTAACCTACATTAAGATTGCTGTACAGTTTTGAAAGCCCCTTTCCTTCACCCTTCGCTGTGTCTTGGTCAAATAATAGGTGAATGGGGTACAAAGTTGTTGGTGAACTACTTCAAATGCCCATCCTTCATTTGGAAAAAAAGAATTTCAATGACTTTTTCCCAATCAAACTTGCAAAAGAGAAAAGAAAAATAATAATAAGAAAGTGAAAACGATATGTGACCTTTCTAGAAGGTGGGGCCAAAATAATCTTTGGCAACAACATACAAAAACAGTTGCAGGATATTAGACGACAAATAAGCTTATTATTAGAATAATTTAAAGACTTGCTGTCATCTTGTGTTATCTGTATTTGTGGTTTGATCATCTGATATCTTTGAAAGGACATCATGCTTTACCAAAGCTAACATTTCAACTTTGGACAAGGCTTGCTGATCAGGATGAAACCTTCTTCCCAGTTCATTGGCAATGGTGCTTGATGTTATTTCACCTTCTTCATTGAAAGTTTCATCAATAACTGCATAAAACACAACTGTTTCATACACCTAATATCTTAAACCAATTGGTGTAAAAATTTTGAAAGCCAATCATGTTAGTGCCTGATAAAGGAAACATAATCACTTCGCTGTACTTAAAGTACTGCTGGACGTCTGCTGCTTGCTTAAAGATTTTAAATTAAATACCTTGTCCCATCATTTGACTGCCAATTTGTGAGGAAAGTGATTGTTCAAAGAAAATATTTTTTCTTGACTGAAGAGAGGAAATCATACTTTTTGAGTTAATTGAGGACTTTTGAGCATTTCTTTTCTCAATTTTTTCCAACTTTTTCTCTGGAAAAAAGCTTCAGTAACTTTTTTTTTTTAAATTTGAAAAATGTCATTACATACCAAGCCTGGACAGATATGTGTTGCTGTCCTGCATTTCAGGCAATCCAATGATTGGTGTGATCGGAACAAACTGTGAAATTTCATTTTCATGATTGTTCTGCTCCTCTTTAGAACAAAATGAGTCATCAAATTGGTTACCATGCACTTCAGCACCACATATTTCTGTTTTTGTTCCCCAAGGATTCATTTTTCAATGATACACTTCGGGTGTGTGTATGTATAGGTTTACTAGCATATGTAAAGAACTGGTCACTATCTGTCACTGGCATTATAGAAACAATAATATTTACAACTAATATTGCACCAACAAACACAGAGTAAAAAACGTTTTTTCCGATACATGATCTATACCTAACCAGCAGCATGTTAAAGTATCATAAAATAGGAATCAGATAATGACCACGAAACAGCCACTGTTGTGGCTTACCGTTGTAGTACTTTAAAAAACACAATAACAAAAGCGAAATCCAAAGATTTAAAACAAAATCTTACAATTGAGAGTTTACTAGTAATAGAAGTGACACCCTGATTGATTTGAAATATCGTTGTGGTCTCTTTTTAAAGCGATTGACCATATTACGTTACGCCCTACTTCAGGTTTAGGGGTTGGCAACCTTTCAAAAGCCGCGGGTCAAAACAAAGTCGGCAAGGTGTCACTTTTCCACTTTATTTTTACTTCTTTGCCTTTGCTGTTAATGAAGATGCTATAACTTGCATTAATGGTGTTTTAATCAGATTACTTTCAACTTAAAGTTACGGACCGGATGAAATTTATTTAGCGGGCAGAAATGGACCTGCGTGCCGTATGTTGCCGAATTCCAACCCCAAAACTTTTTTGTTGCACAATTAAGGAAAAATAAACATAATCAAACTTGCTTAATGCTTGGTTTAATTTTTTTGCCTATTATGTTTTTTCAACAAGATTTTTTTTGAATGGTACCTTATGTTCACAATTAATTGCAACTGGAGCCAGCACAGCTGGTAAACGCACGTGTTGTGTTGAAAATGCTTAAGTTTTTGTTGCATATTTAGGCGCTCCATTTGTTGTAACTGGCATTTTCCGTGGCATGTAAATTTGCTTAATTATTAATTGCAAAGGACTGTAATTATAAGTTGTACAGATTAAGCCAAATGGCATAGAATGGCCGTAGAGAATGCACAGGAGTCCAGAGAAAGAAAAATCGAAAATGCTTTCAAGAAACTTGTACAAAATTACAAAGCAACTTCACCACAACTGGAAACTGATGGCAATGAGGAGTTTAAGTACTGTTTAATTTCAATGCCTTCTAACTTTCCTATGGATGCTCTAAACAATTTAATAGTAAAAATAGGTTCCAGAAAAAAAGATTTGGGGTCTGAAGGAAACAAATCCAGATATGTGCTTAATTGTGATAACAAGCCCGACAATCAACAAATATTCTTGGCAAGTAATGCAAGTAGATCTTCGATGATAGTAGAAAATGCATCATACAGTTTGGACATTAGAGCAACTATAGATGAAACAAAGCCAGACCTCAGCAACTGTGTACCAAAAGCAGTTCCGCCTCCAGTTCCTGATAATGTGCAAATTCGATTCAAACCATTTGGGTGGCAATCACCAACAGAATTTCAGCACCAGGGCTTACAACAAGCTGTTAAATCACAAAAAAAGCGAAAAAAACACAAGCGCCAACTTGGCATAAAGTTTGAAACTCCTGAAGATGATAAAAATGGTGTCACTAACTCAAGTGACATAAATGTCCTGTCTGAAACAAAGAAGAAAAGACATAGAGTTGACGAGGAAGCAATTATAAAGATTGAAAAGGATGTGAACAATTCATTTGACTCAACATTAAAAGTTGACAAAAAACTTGCCAAAAAGAAAAAAAAGAAGCTTAAAAAGAAAACATGATTACAAAAATAAAGCTGATGCGAGAAACACACTACATTCAGTTATGTGTGTTTATAAGTCAGTACAATTTTTGCAATGTAAACAGTGTCATTAGCTATAAAACGTGTAATATTTTGACCTTAACACAGCAGTTTTAGACAATCCGATATGGTTGCAAAACAAACATAGTGTTGCGTCATAATGGCCCATAAACAATTGCCATGGTTTGCTAAATGTTTGTGCAAATTTTTTGCATTGCAAAATGGAAGCTCTTCAGGCTCGCATAACTGCAAATCGCCGAAAAATTGTTAGTGGAGTACCACAGCCTACGTTGCTGGAGATAAAACGTCAAGATAGCAAAACTACTCAATGGGGAGTATTAGACCCAGCCTCCGAGCATATCAACGCAGGAATACTCGGGGATGCTGTGCGCAACGTGTATATTTTTCCCACCAAGTCTGTTTACGGGGCTGCAGCGACGGGGGTCAAGCTTAGTACATACAGACAAGCGTCCAAAATGCCGCTAGTTGTTGGCAAGAGAATGACTGTTGTACCACGGGTGCATCGTTTCGGTCGTCAGAACTGTGAGGCCAAACCCGATATTACGCAGTTTTACCCGTCCAGAAACGACTACAGTCCGACGGAGAGAATGTTGCGAGTAAAAACAGCTCCGGCGAAGTTAATCCAGACACCGTTGTTTCATGATGGCGCCCGGGCTGTCGAAAACAACAGAAATTGGTTTCACCAGCGGGGACCAGTTCTGTGTGAGCACTGTGCTGATGCTAAAATAGCAAGTTGTTCCCGAAGTGGTGAAGAGAACTGTTCAATAGAGACGTCAAACCCTTTCCTGGAGGAAATTGCAGGTAGTCTTGTCTGGCATCAGTGTATGTCCGTTAAACCAGAAACAACAGTAAAAAATCTAATAAAACTGTGTCGCTTTCCGGCAATAAAGTAGAAAACTCGGTGTTTGTGTTGGCTTGGCAACTGTACCACTGTTTCGAGCAGTATTCATAGTACAATTAGCAAACCAGTTAAAAGTTATCTATACTTTCGGTACAGGAAACCAGCTGTTTGGATCACGCAGTGCCCTGTAGGAATAGAAAATGTCTGCCGAAAGGCACAAAACAAAAGTTGTTTAATGTTGGGTAAGTTTCGCAAACCCCAGAAGATTTCGCAGACAAAAGTAAATGCTCACGGTTAGGTCAGTGCACATGGGGTTCTAGGTGGAACCCGAACAAATTAAATTACTCCTTGAAACCAAAAGTCATGTTTCAAGATCGGTGCAAATTTACCAACACCATTCTTTTATTGCAACACGAACAAAAAAACAAACACTACTGCAAACACATTAGACCCTAACGCAGACATACGTTCACGCCAAAATAATAGAAAAAATGCTCAAGTTGTTTTAGTTTTCGTCCGAGCTTTCATCAGTATCACTTTCATACATTTCTGGGGGACGGTTTGTGTTGACTGGAATGTCGGAAAAATCATCATTATCACTTTCTTCCCCAGCACTACTGAGGTTGGTGTCATTTACAGTATTGTTGTTGGTATTTTTGTGTAAGTTTAGTTCCCTAAAATCTTCCACAACATCGCCACAGCCATTTGGTTTTTTCTTCTCAAACTGCTTTGGCCTAAAAACATTGGAAACTCCAGTAGATGATAAACTGTAATATTGTGAATTACTGGAACCGCTTTTTAACCTAAACAGTTTTTAAAAGTCAAACACCCTAATCCAAAAACATTACCAACCACATATTTTCCTGTTTGATGACCTTGATGTGTTGAGGGTAAAGGATCCTCACAATTTCTCCTTTTACTTTGTCTCCTTCAATAATTGGTTCGGTAAGTACAAAATCACCCCTTTTGATCCATATGTTTTTTCTAAATTTTGTTGGCAGGCTAGCCAAATATTTTTCTCCATTCTCAGTACAGACTTCATGTAAATTTGAACCTGATGTACCTTGTACCTTTAAAAACAAAATTGTGAAGATTAAAAAGTTAAAAATTGGTTTTCAAAATCAGGGCTAAACTGAGTCCAAAATGTCAATTCGAATTGGGTAAAAAAATTCAGATTTTATCTCTTTTAAAAGCTCTTACAGTACGTAATCACATATTTTATTTTTGTAAACGAGTGTTTTTTTTCTAGTCTGGTAAGCCTAAACACATTGCCCTGCATAAAACTTGTCATTTAATTGGGTTTAGTTGTTGTGAATTTGTAAGTAATAAGTCCTTTTTTGTTAATTGTTATACATTGCAGAAAGGAAAAAAAACAGAATAAGATTTAGCATTCTGGAATGAATTTAAATATTTTAGAGTAGTACATTATTCTAAACTGCCCATTCAATCATTCATAAGAATAAATTTAAACAGAAAATTTTTTTATTTCTTGTCAAACAGTTCCAAAAAATATAATATGTGATTGGAAGAGCTTTTTCCATTAATCAACATGCAAATGCCTTACCTGAACAATTGATTGATGGGGCATAGGAAGGTCAAAGTTTTCCAACATCTCTTTCACAACATGTTTCCGCTTGGTAGCTGCTGTCATAGCTTAGTTTTCAGGTGAATAAATCAATGCAACAAGTAATAATGAATCAATGCCTTCTTGATTTATACTTTCTGCCGCTTAATTTGCGGCAGAACCACACCACACTTCTCTTCTTACAATGCCATAATCAGTAAGGTTTCCTTCTTTACAATTTGCAGAAGTTCATCGAAGTTAAGGTTTGTAAGATGTTGGTTTTAAAAAACATTTTATTTTATACGTGTATGTATATATCTAAAAAGGCATGCAGATTTAGGCTTAGTAAAAGGTAAAGTGGCAAACAATACTTTTTAGTTAATGGCTTTTTGCTTATTGCCATGTCTGTATGTAAATTACTACAATGGGATTACAGAATAAAGATAAAAAATTAACCTAACACACATAATGATATGCATATTATACACAGTAAAGCTTGAGACAAGTTGAACTAGAACACAGCTACTTGTCATAAAATCTTGCTTAAACACTTTGCACCTTAGGTTTTAACAATACAGCAAATTGCACCCCTTTTGCGCAATGCGGCGTACATGCGTTGTTACGTATAATCGCTTGCTTTTATTGCGCATTATTGTATTTGTCCGCGTAACTACAGTCCCATCATTTATTTATTTTTAAAACTCTACTTAACACACAAGACAAATAAATGAAGGCACGAAATAAAATTTTTCTCAAAAAAATAAGTTCCGAAACTATTGACACAATGCGGCGTGTAATTTTCCTGGGGGTATGCTACATGTTATTTGTATCAGTTTTTGTTTTTGACAGTTGTGTGTTCGAATAATGGCGGAGCTGCAGCGCGTAAACCCCGATCTAACTTTCACCCTTTTTTATAACGCTTGGATGTTGCGTCGCCATTTTCATCTTGGTGCTTCTGAAATTATTGTACATTTCTAGCAGATGACAAAATGTCGATGTGGTCAAAAACAAGAAAGATAGGTTTATTATCCCCATTTAACAACTTGCGCAAGTGATGCCATACCGAAAACATATTGATTTCACTTACTCTGCTCCCAGCATTTTTGGCTTGCTGTTAAAACTTGTCAGTTGCTGATTTAGTGCTTTACCCAATTTCTTGCATTTCTTGAATTATCATTGGCACACAAAACTTCGCCGTCGAATGAGTTCTTTTGTGTTAGAAGTTCTAACTTAGAACAGTAATTCTCCGCCAAGTGTGGTCCGCCATCCCCTCATAGTGGTCCGCGAAAAGCTGACCTAAACTAGGCACGGGTTTTAAAATCTCCTGTTTTGCGAGCATGTTAGAATGGAATTCTGTTTGGTGGTCCTCGAAAAAAAAATTCGAAAATGAAGTGGTCCTTGGACTAAAAAAGTTTAAGAAACACTGTGTTAGAACATCGTCGCATTTGACAAGTCTCCATACTCCATAGTACCGATACCGACAGCAGCGTGATAGGCAGCAATTATTCCAGCTTTTTTGAGTTTGAATACAATAGTAAAAGGCGATAAATACATTTCGGCATGTTATTGATCAGAAGCGTTGCGAAATTCATTCTTTTTTTTCCGTGTAATAAAAATGTACAATACTTTCCTTATTCCTACTTTTCCTCATTACGTTTTTGGCGTCCCACCTCAGTAGGCATTTCCCGCCAATCGTTTTTTTGCAGCAAAATGGATGAGAGATAAGTTTAAGCTGCGACTTATGTCTCTTGAATTTTATGGCGACGAAAGTGGCACTTTTTTATGTGTGTTTTAAAATAGCGGTGTTGTATTTCAGATTTTCCAAAGGTTTGCGTTTGTTATTTGCATCGAAAGCTTTGTTTCAATAGTTTCAACGAGGTCTCATCCAACAAAAGAACGCAAGAGTACTATTCTTGATCGTGGATCACGCTCACAGCTGTTGACGACCGTTGTTGACAGTGTACAGTCCACATAAAACGACTGTATGGAGTGTACTTTTGTTCGGTAACGTAGGCTAGCGGTTTTCTGAAGTTTCAACCATAAAATTAGTACGCAAATACACGGCTATAGACAGCGATCTTATCAACATTATGAGATTTGTGGTACATCATGTCCTCTTCCTTCTTGCCGATAAATCAAGTTCCATGAAAAAATTTTGTGTGAAGCCATGAAATGGTGTCGCACTATAGCATCAGTAAAATAGCTTTTGTTGATATTTTTTGTTAGTAAAACTATTTTTAGCTTCTGCTTACAGGTTTTAAACTTTGAAAAAGTGGGTCTAGGTATTTTAGAACATTACCATCATGTCTTCAACCTCCCAAAAACACAAAGATTTTGTAGCTGAGCCAATGGGTGACAAAGAAGTCACTTGCATTGCAGGTATTGGTGAAGTTCTCGGAAAGCGCTTGGTTGAAAAGGGTTTTGACAAGGTATTGTAGCAAGTACATTCCATATCAAGAATGATTTTGAAAAATATAGTGTATGAGCAGCATTACAACTTTATTTGAGTTAAAAAAAAGAATATTTATGAAGCACACTAAGGTTAATTACAGTCATGCCTGTGCTATGCAACCTCAGTTAAAACACTCACTTTTATGCCTGTGAAGAATTGACATTTAATTTCCAGATAGATAGGATCTTCTTTTTTTTTAAATGACGTGTTAGTTTTCCTTTTACAGTTTTAACTTTTGAGATTGCAAAAGAGAAATATGTTAAATAGTTGCCAGATACGTACCTTCCTGAACAAAGGTGTGTTATGCACGAAAAGTAATAAAAACACTGTCATATTTGTTTTCAACATGTTTTTCAGGCTTACGTTCTTCTTGGTCAATTTTTGTTACTGCACAAAGATGAGGAACTTTTTATTGACTGGATTAAAGAGGAAATATCAGCCAACAAAAAACAAGGAAGAGATTCGTACACTTGCCTCAAAGAGTGGTGTGACTCATTTATGTAATCTTACTCGTGATAGTCATCATGTGTCAAAAGTGTTTTTCTTTAGAGGTTGGGTCTTTTATTGTGGCACGTCCCCATTTTACCTTACTACTAAACAATATCAGACAAAGCACTAATTCAAACTTTAAAGGCATTAGCTCAAAACAATTGAAAAACCTGAACTTATTATTTTTGCGTTTAGTTTGGTAAAAAGTCAGTAACTATTAGTTAAAACAACTATTGCTGCTTGATTTTATGTCTATTATTTCGTGTGGATCTTTTAAGATTCGACTTAATGGTTAGTCATTTGCTATGAAATTATTTTTAGAAATGCCAATATAAACCTGTAATTTTCCTTGCAAATTTTGTAAATAAATAATCTGTTATTGTTGTATGGGGTCCAGAAACTGTTGTCAGCATCCATAGCCTACATGTGTTTGTGTTAAGCTTTTTTTAAGGTCTGACTGTTTTGGTGCATGCTAAAAGCCTAAAACTGTGGATATATGCAGTGTATTGTTTTTTGGTTGTTACACGATCACTAGCAAAGCCATCAATCATTCTGGTTTAATAATTTGGCATGTACAAATAATGCAATTTACACTGAAAAGTGATACAATAAAAACAAACGTTTTTTTAATGTATGTACAAAAAGAATCTCACAGCATGTTCCTCAAGTATGGCCGAAATAGGAAGGCAGCATTACATCTAGAATTTCAACTGGCAAGAATCTAAACAAAAACTTGGGAATAAATACATAAATTACTTTTTGATAAAATCGCACTTCCACAACCTTATTTCAATCAAATTTAAATTTTTATGTGAGGTTTTTCAATCTCATAAAACCTCATAAGCTTAAACATTATTAATGTCCAATTCAAAAAATAATGATAAACTCACGGTGAATAGAAAAATGTTTTTTTTCCCTATGTGTTGGTGCGTCTATCTTCCATTGACATCTGGGTTTTGATTCCATGTTGCGGTTTGGACTAAAAACAGTGCTTTGGAAGTTTTCCTAAAAACAAATAGACTCTTGGCTTTTGCAGTTTAAAGGGTGTGAATGAAACATGCCACATAACAAGTAGTCTTCTATTTCAGTGAACTGTGAGATAATGCAAGATGTGCCACAGTGTAACTGTGACCAAACAAACTTTTTTCAAAATTCAAAACATTATTGGCGAATGGAATGTTACAACAGTTGTGCAATTCGGTAATCCCAACTGTAGTTAGACAGACATCTGTGCATTCATGATGTTTTCATTATGCCATGATATTTTTGTCCATATGCTGCCCTGGAGTGAAAAGTACGTTAGGGTGTGCCACAGAATTTTAAAAGTGTAAAAACCATAGTCAGAGAGTCAGTAAATTAGTTGTATTAGTCAGGAAGAAGTCCTTTGTTGCAGTTTTAAAAAAATTCGGATTTGTCAGACAGCTTCTTGCACTACAAAATTCACAGTTTCTGTGAACTGAGTCTCAAAGCATTTAGTCTTTTGCAAACGGTAATTCAGGTCAAGAAAAGTCCTCTAAAAATCATGACTGTAGTGTGCCGCAGTCTGGGAAATAAAGTAAAAAACTTTCACTTCAGGAACAAGACATTAAACTACATGCAAATGTGTGAGTTAACNCAAGATGTGCCATAGCATAACTGTGACCAAACAAACTTTTTTCAAAATCCAAAACATTATTGGTGAATGGAATGTTACAACAGTTGTGCAATTCGGTAATCCCAACTGTAGTTAGACAGACATCTGTGCATTCATGATGTTTTTGTTATGCCATGATATTTTTTTCCAAATGCTGCCCTGGAGTGAAAGGCAGGTTAGGGTGTGCCACAGAATTTTAAAAGTGTAAAAACCTTAGTCAGAGAGTCAGTAAATATGTTGTATTAGTCAGCAAGACAAGTCCTTTGTTGCAGTTTTAAAAAAATTCATTCGGGTACTGGAGAATTGTCAAACAGCTTCTTGCACTACATAATTCATAGTTTCTGTAAATTGAGTCTCAATGCATTTAGTCTTTTGCAAACAGTAATTCAGGTCAAGAAAAGTCCTCAAAAAATCATGACTGTAGTGTGCCGCCGTCTGGGAAATGAAGTAAAAAACTTTCACTTCAGGAACAAGGCATTAAATGGCACATTAAACTACATGCAAATGTGTGAGTTAACCATGGGCACTAACTGCATGGCATTGCATAGTATGAAAGATCTTTTCAGAAACAATGCATTCACAATAAAATTTTAAGGAAGGAGGTCTGGGTAATACCGTGTTGCAATATGGACCAAATGGAGTCTGTAATGCATTTTTTTTCGATATTTTCATGCAAGTGTATCAGTCATCTGCAGATCAACAGACAGTCAATACCTGTTTAGTAGTTATATGGCAGGGTACGTAACATGCTCTATACCAGGGGTGCCCAAACTCCTCAGGGGTTCGAGATATGTTTATTGGGGGCACAACAATGCTACATCATTGGGCCAATTATATAGATAGCAATATATCTACAACATCAAAACTTAAGTTGTTTGTTTTTTAAACATAAGAACAATAATGACTTTTTATAAATTTGAAACCTTGTAATGGTGTCGTTCAGTTCTACACCAAGATTGTGATTTAGATCTTTCAACTGCACACCATGACTCCCGTGCGTTTCCCAGATCCTCCAAAGTTGCGCTCATTGTGACTTTACAAGACTTGGGCAATGACGACTTCAAAATTTCATCTACTCTTCAGAAACGGCTAAGCCCCAGCTGTTGCTAGGTTACATGCTGGTAAAAATTTCTATGAAATAGTTAACTTTTGGCACTCCAGTTTCGCATTGATATCCGAATAAAAACTTTGTTATTGCGCTTTTTAAAATGCAATAAGGCATTCATAAAACAATCAAACTTTAAGCATAGATACTATGCTTTAAGGACTTCATGTTTTATAAGATAAACTTTTAAAAGATGATTGGTATGCTTGTATTGACACGTTACAACGTAATTACTAGTTATCGCGTTGAGTTGACCTGTTAACTACTGTTTAAGTTGATTAATGAAATCATTTCTCCGCTCCTTTGTGTAAGACCAACGATAACTTGGTTATTAGGTTTTCAAAACCATGGAAATCGACAGGCAGACTATTACCGCAGTACATTTCTAGTTCGGTAAATTCCCCAATTTCTTCCCGCGTCATGTTATGTCAGGTCGAATTGTTTTGTTGTGGTAAATTTTGCATGTGTGCGTTTGATAATTTTGTAACGCTNAAAATCTGAAAGAAGTGGACCAAACAAATGAAGTTGAACAACACAGGGTAACTGGTTTTACAGTTTTTCATGACACTAAACATGAAATCCCTAAATTTTAAGGGATGGGCATAAACTGCAAGAGGTTTGTTGGCACCTAGATAGTTTATTTTTTAATTTAACACTTAGCACAATTGTTGACTGGGTATGATCAGATAACTTTTATTCTTGGTTAATTCTAGTATAGTGTTACCACGTTTGATCTCTGAAGACGTAAATTTCTTTGAGGAAACAATTACAGGAAGAAAGTCGATTATTCTTGCATAGAACCTTACTTGTTTGAACCATTGGCTTTGCTCATTATTATGCAATGTTGGTCAGGTTTACAGAACACTGGGCAATACTTAAAATGTTTGGCCTAGCATCATAAATTGCAGTACTTGGGTGCATGCTTGACACAACTCTGTAAATCCCATTCATAAAGTCTTAATTCTATGCACTGTAACAACTGGAATATTTTTTAAATATGAAAGGGAAGGTGTAAAATGTGCAAGGAATAAAACCCTATATGCTTCCATACAAGCAAGATAAAATTCCTTATTCTTGTTTGTGCTATAGGTTATTGAAACATCCCTGTTCAGACACCAGCGTCAAGCGCTGTGTTGGATGATACAAAGAGAACATGATGGTGATCTTCCTCCATTTTGGGAGGAAATAAAGACACCAGGTACAAAAAACTAGAAATGTTGCATTGTGAAAACTGATTTGGTCCAATGGGGGCTTTGCTTTTTCAGATGGAAAAGTTGCTTTCAAAAATACTGTCACAAACTTTCAGAGTGTTGTTGAACCTAGAAGGGTTAAGGGAGGTATTCTTGCTGACGACATGGGTTTGGTAAGAAAATAGGGATGTCTTTTTATTCATCATTTTACAACAGTATTACATTTTTCCTCAGGTAATAAAAAATTTTAGAAATGGGCAAAATTAGTCCAGGGGTGTTTGGTTGTAATTAACATACTTAATGGGGTTTTATTTCAGGGTAAGACTCTTGTTGTGATTTCTCTAATAGTTGGAAATGCATGTGGAGATCGACCAATGTTTAAAGTTACTGAGAGCCTGAAGTGCAAGAGGTATGACGAATAAAATTAGCATGTTAAACAAAAACTTTTTAATTGCTTTATTTGCAGCAAAATTGACGCCACTAGCCGTTCCGGAATGGAGAAAACAGACAAAAACAGGATAATTGTTGTTGACTTAACTTCAGGTAAAGGATTAATATTAATACATATGCTTTTAAGATTTACATGTTCAAAATAACAAATGCAGTGTTAAGTATAATGTGTGGGCAAGAGCCGCTTGAATAGAAATAAAAATGCTTTGTAAACTTTTTTTATTGACCTTATAAGCATCTTTGTTTGTTTAAGAATTTCCTAGTGGTGATAGTAACAGCACAAATACAGAAAAGACATCAGTTGCTCTAGAAAATTCTAACATGTCACCAAAGCGAACAAGAAGGTATGACAAAAGTTTGGGAAAGTAATTAATTTTTTTCAACTATCAACATTTACAGAGCAACAAAGAGACCTGTCAAATATATTGATGAATTTGTGGAATTTGATTTTCCAGAAACTGTTTTCTCCAAAAATAGGTTTTGAAAATATTTTACCCTTATTTGCTTTTATAGTTGAACACTCATGAATGCAGGTATACCCAATGTGTGTTAGATCCATAGTGTTGGGGTTTTAGAATATTGGGAGCCATTAAACTTACAGTTTAAAAAACAGTTTCCAATGAACAGATTTTTAATTCCAAATTAAAACATGAATCAAAAAATAAAACATTATTAGACAATGGGCAGTAAATATTTTAGTTTAATTGGCTTTTAGAGAAAAATTCGAAGAGGAAAAAAGACATTGATGATGATTACTGTGACACAGGTAACACTATTAATAATTTTTAACTTATTCTATTTACTTCAAAACATTTTGCCTCAGCTCACACCCCTTATTGCAACAAAGAAAACACCCATAGCAGCCTTCACTTTACCAAAGGTTTGTAATCTGGATTAGTTTCATCCTATGGGATAAGTCCAAGTTCATTTTATGTTTTTTAGTTACGGAAGATTTAAAGCCCACGTTGATTGTTTGCCCATTATCAGTGATTTCAAATTGGGAGGTAAGAGAAAGGCAATATATCTCAATTTATGTTAACATACTGATAAATATAATCTTCAGCATAAATGTTGACTGAGATTTGTTGCGCCGACTGCCAGGCTCAAGAACAAGCAAATATGTGGGAGTTATAGCAGTGCATTAAAAATTATATTTTCCCAACACGCTGACCCTATTTGTTTTGGGGCTTGAAAGTTGCTTAAGAGTTTATTTGTCCATGTGTTCCCATTTGTCCCAGCTAAATTTTATTTTTTCAAACTTTATCCCCAAACAGGGTCAAGTTAAGGAACATCTACATAACACGGCAAACCTAGAAGTCTTTATTTATCATGGCTTGACAAAATCATCAAAAACAAAACAAAAACTGAGTGAACAAGATATTGTGATTACAACATACCAGACACTGGCCCAAGAGTTTAAGGTTTTAGTGACATGTTTATGTGTATCCTTCATACAAACAAACGTTTATAGGTAGTATTGGTTTAGAAATCAAAAAGTAGAGGCCGTTTACTGGCCACTGATTGGCTTAGAGTTGTCTTGGATGAAGGTCATGTAATCAGAAACCCATCAGCATTACAAACACAAGCATGCTGCAGTTTAAAGGCAGAAAGAAAATGGGTAATTTCTGGTAAGTCCTATCTCAATTCATGGTCTCACACAGATTAGTTTATTTTGCAAAACTGCAAGATAAAAAGGTAGTTAGCTTGTGTTGCACGAAATTCATACAAGACACTGTTTGTTTAAATATACATTGATTAAAGGAACACCAATTCAAAATTCCATTAAAGACCTTTGGACTATTGTGTCTTTTCTTGGTTTGGAACCATTCACTGACAGAACATGGTGGCAAAGAACCATAGAGCGGCCTTTGCGCAATGGAGAAAACGCTGCAATCAAGTAAAAAATTTTCCTTTGTGAAAATTTCCCACTACATTTTACATAGTACTGCTTCATCAAACACAAAAACTCAATTAAGTTTTCAGTTGACATAACTTTTTAAACAGGAGAGTACAGTGTTTGATGGGTGCAATTTGTATGCGTCGAACAAAGCATCAAAAAGTTAATGGAAAGCCAATTGTTGATTTACCAAGAAAGGAAGTCATTCTTAAAAAGTTGGAAATGTCGTCAGAAGAAAGATTACTCTACAACAAAATGGATGCAAAGACCAAGAAAACCATAAATAAGTGAGTAAACACTTTACTCCAGTTGCTTTTCTGAGTTTGTGAACTGGGAAAACCAATTTCCCTCTATTTTCAGTATGATAGAAAATGGCACAGTGATGTCCCGCTATGCTGAGGTGCTAGTCATACTAATGAGACTAAGACAAATTTGCTGTCATCCATACCTAGCCAAGGATGCCGTCGAGCAACTGAATTCTGGTGAGCTTGTATTCGAGAGGATTTAATCAAACATTTGTTTACCAGATAGTTTGGTCTGATTCAAACAGTTTGTGTAAAGGTTTTTTGTTCAAATTAAGCACAAATTAAACTCGATGTTTGTGTGTAAATTTATGATGTGACATATGCTTGGATTTCTAGAGGTGATTTTATTAAAGTACAGCCATTTTCTTTTACTAAGTTTGTAGGTTTTCATACAATATGTTAGCCTCTCTTGTGAATATGTTGTTGTTTTTGCTTAAAAAATGTTTTAAATCTGGGTTAGTACTCATTTAATGTTTTGCAATTTAATTCCACACTTCGGTACACAATTCATTGATTGAAATGTTTTAATAAGATAGTACAAGCCAGTAGTTGTGTGTAAAACATTTTCTATGTTATGACAAGCGCGGTTGTCATTATTGGTAATTGCTCGGAAAAGTTAATTGTCGCAGTAATTTGGAAAATAATTTCCACACAAGTACTGACTTTAAAAAATTCAAAAATGTTGTAAACAAGTCTTTATACCAGAGTCACAAATTAGGTCCTTAACTCATGAGGTCGCATCCTTTTGCTTAATGACTTGGCTTAAGTTAAGTCTTTAAGGACTTGAGTCAATTCCAAGTCATTGTGACAAATCCACCTTTATAATGGTACTACACCTACTGCAGTTAAAAAATCATTAGTGTCTTGTTCAAAATTTTAAAAAATTACAATGCAAAGAATAATTGTTTAAAAATCTATTTCCTGCCAAAATAACTTTTTTGGGACCTGTCATCAAGTGTTTTGCCAACAGTGACTCAAAAGTATGACCGGAAGTGACTCAAGTCAAGTTGAGCCTTAAAAAAACCAAGAGTTGAGAGTTAAACTCACTCGAATTGGGACCGAAAAGTTATTACAAGACTGCATTTCCGAGATGTGTTGTATCTTGATAGTTTTACTCTTTCAAAATATTAATCACAGTGCTAGTTTCCAAGTTAATCAGAATATACAGCAGTTTTTTCTCTTGCAACTAGGATCTTCTGTCCCAGTTCCTGAAGCTAAAGAGCTAGTTTCCAAGTTAATCATGCTCCTGAGCTCTGGATCAGCTGAGGAATGTTGTGTGTGTCTTGACTCTCTTACCTCCCCTGTTATAACAAGATGTGCTCATATTTTCTGCAAAACCTGCATATCAGAAGTTATACTTAATACATTGGTAGGCAAAGCTTTATTTGTCAACCTGTGCGGTTTAACTAGTCGCATAAATAAAACATCATATTTAAAGATTTTTTTTATGCAGCTAACTTTTAAAGAAGTTAAATCTTTCAGCATAATAGATTTTAAAACTGACATCTTGCAGTACGTTTGGATCAAAAACCAAGGAAATTTACCAAAGAGGACCAAATAAAATTGTTTTCAGTTGAATGTTTAGCAGTTTTCTTTTAACCAGCGTAAACCCAAAAAGTTAACTAATTTAATTCAAACATTCCCTCATGGGTGCCACCAAAAAGGAGCCCTTTGGTTGTAAAATGAACAAAATGTGGTATTCCAGGATGCTGCAAAGTGTCCTTTGTGTCGTGGAGACGTCAAACAAGATGAGCTGACAGAGGTACCAGCGAATCTTACAAATGAGGACGAAGTGAAAGGTGATGATGCAATGAACCCAAGTTCAAAGGTCAACCGTTATTTCCTACCAGTCAAATACTCGCAGTTTGCTGAATGTAATGAGCGTTAACATTTTTGTAGATCAATGCTTTGATGTTCGAACTTATGGCTCTCCGTGATGACGAACCTGAAGTGCGTAGTTTGGTTGTTTCCCAATTTACATCATTTCTACGGATTATTGCCAAACATTTGGAGTAGGTGGTATGAACTTGCCTAAAAACTCCGTGTCGTATTAGCCTTATGCTTTTTTGTTGCAATCTTGTTTCTTGTGTGTCACCCTGAGTAAGAAACTTGAACGACATTGCTCAATCAAAGTGAAATACGATGGGTTACAAATTGAATAATGCCAACTAAAAAATCGAAAACAAATAAATACAAAAAATGATGAAATGAAACTTATACGGGATAGACAAACGACGCATAAGAGCAATAAACGAATATTGCCAATCCACGGTGAAACGTTTTACTTGGATCATTTCTTACTGCGTTGGGCTAAGTCAATCACGAAATCCAAATCCGTGTTGTTTCATTTTTATTTTCGACAGGCGAAAGAAAACCTAACTAGGTTGTAGGCTACCTATGAAAATCTGTCCTTTTGCTATCTACTCTTTTGAAATAAAGTTTAACTAATTTTGTTTAATTTTCCCTGTGATTTGACTTTTGGAAATTGACTTTCTTGCTCACGACAACACAAGAGAGTAGTACTGGTTCAGAACTAACGAACTTGTGAGTGCAAGAAAGCGGTGCCTACACCTTTGGTCACATAAGGGTTTTGTCATGACCATTTGAAGAACAAATTTGTAAATAGAAACTTGTTTCTGCCGCTTAACATCTGCCAATATCGTGCAGGGCCGAAAATATCTCGTATGTTTTCTTTCACGGCGGAATGACGAGCGCACAAAGAGAAAAGGCTCTTCATATATTTCAACGCGGTAAAACATCTGTATTGCTGCTTTCTTTAAAGGTATGGGCCCAACTTTCTAGTTCAGAAAAGTATGTTTACATCTTTTCTTTCTTTAAATCTATAAACCTGGAGTTTAGTTTATTTGATTATTTTTTTGCTTTGGATAATAGTCGGGAGGTGTGGGATTAAATCTTACCGCAGCATCTCGCGTTTTCCTAATGGAACCAGCTTGGAATCCAGCCGCTGAAGAACAATGCTTTGATCGTGTTCACAGATTGGGACAAACGAAACCAGTGAGTAAAAGGGCAAAAAACATAACTCTCGTATGTGTGGCAGGCCTTCATCTTTGGTAAAGTTTATGTGTAAATGTACTATTTTCAATAATCGATTCGTACGTTTTGTCTTGCATTTTTGTAGATTAAGTCTGAGCTTCGTCGGTCAAAAAACATCCCGAAAAAATGATTAATAGAAAATTTTGTACAGGTCAAAATTATCAAGTTTATTTGCTCTAAATCTGTTGAGGAACGTATCACCGATATACAAAGTGTCAAGCGAACGCTCGCTGAAAAGTCACTTCTGAAACTCAATCATGAAGAACGACAACGAAAAAGAATGGACGACCTGCGGCAACTTATTAACATTTGACAGTTTCTTTTTATTACGGTAACCGTGTTTTCACTGCCCTTTTGTGATGTGTAAGTTTCAAAAAATTTTGTTCTGTTGTTCATATGCTTCCAATTGCGTTCGTAGCGTTTTAACGCTCTTCGTTTCAATTACATATTGTTTTCGAAAATTTGTTGTGTTTGATTCATTTTTAGGGTAGTGTAATACTTATACTGTCTGACGTGTAACTTACAACGTTGGACGTTTGTCCAACACGAATGTTTGGTAATTAGTGACAGGAGGCCTACATGTTATAATTCGTGGTTTATTGACTTTTGAACCTCCTGGTTCATTCGCGAGATTTTGTGGCACCTTTGGGGTTTAGAGCAGTGGCTCCCAACCATTTAGTGGTTGAAAGCTGTAAACCACTTTAATACAACCACCCACACTGTTACTCAAAAATACCACGGATTGCTGGTTTCTAGAGTTGCGCTCGATCAGTCGTATTTTGCTATAGTTGGACCACAACGGCTGGTATTTCCATTTCGATATGTTTCCTTCATCTTATGCAGAGCTCACGGAACCCAAAAGCTTTTGTGGGCCTCTGGGGGTCCATCATTGAGGCCCGGTTGAGAACCATTGGTTTAAAACCTGCATCAAAGCCTTATTTTACGTCAGCCTCAGTCTAATATCCAAATTAAACTTTACTGCCTGTTTTTTATTATATTTCACGGGTAGACAAACTGCGGCTTACCTACATGTTTTTTGTGGCTCTTCTCGCGAAATTGGTATGTCCCAAATTGTAGGTTATTTTATGTAAAGCTTGCATTGTTTATTGTGTCTGTATTGGCACTACTGTCAAAACTGATTTTGCGACTCGGCGGTGTTTCTGATTTTCCGCAAGTTTGCCCAACCCTGTTATAGTAATTACGAACGACATAAAGTTTGCAAAAACACTATTTACCATTGCTGTTTACTCTTCTAGAATGTTGCCATATTACAAATTTATAGTTAATTTATTCCCCGACAAGTACAAATTATTTATTTTCACCGGGCATTTAAACCATTGTGACGTACAATAAAAGATGCGGTTGATTGAGCACGATGTTTTAAAACGGGAAATTTAAACATTTTACCGTTCAACAGAAAATGCGAGCGGTTGCTATGCTGGTGTTGACTTGCTAAGCGCTTTTTTTTTCAGCTTCACAATTGCAGTTGGCAACAGTTACGTTTGGGGAATAGTCGGCGTTTAAAATTAGAGAGATGGAAATTAAGTCAAATGGCCTAAAAACAAACGCAATGTTGGGCGCCACAAGCCGTTTTTCTTGTCAAAAAGTCGTGGCATAAAAAAACAACTTGTTTTAGTTGATTGAGTTAAAAACAAGTTCTACTTTGCAGATTTTATGCTGACCTAAAAATGCCTTCCAAGCTGAGCGACTATGACATTCTGTATCAGATTGGGTCGGGATCCTACGGAAAATGCCTCAAAGTGAGACGACGANTTTGCAGATTTTATGCTGACCTAAAAATGCCTTCCAAGCTGAGCGACTATGACATTCTGTATCAGATTGGGTCGGGATCCTACGGAAAATGCCTCAAAGTGAGACGACGAAGTGACAACAAAATATTAGTCTGGAAAGACATGGACTATGGCTCAATGACAGAGCCTGAAAAGCAACAACTGGTTTCTGAAGTAAATTTGTTGAGAGAACTGAAACACCGCTTCATTGTTCGGTACCATGACCGGATCATTGATAGATCAAAGAGCCGACTTTACCTCATCATGGAATACTGTGCAGGAGGTGATTTGGCAACTCTAATCACTAAGTATCGAAAAGAGAGGCGCTTCATGGAAGAGGAGTTTATAATTAAGGTATACCCACTTCATGTCTTAACTGTTAACATGACTAAGTTTGAGGCAATTGCTGTCTTTAAATATTAANTCGAAAAGAGAGGCGCTTCATGGAAGAGGAATTTATAATTAAGGTATACCCACTTGATGTCTTAACTGTTAACATGACTATGTTTGAGGCAATTGCTGTCTTCAAATATTAAACAATTTTACTGATTATGTCAATCACAATCCCTTGACCTTGTTTACACTTTTGAAGTGACTTATGCCTTGATGCAATTAAAGTAATGTATTTCATAAAAACTGCAAGCATTTAATATTTAAGCTAAATCATCAAGTCAAAGTTATAGTTGCCCATGTTTACTTACAGCATATCAGATTCATTACAAAGAAAACTGATTTTCTTTCCCATTAAAGATATTTGCCCAGCTTATCTTGGCTTTGCAATCCTGCCATGGGCAGCGTCAAAAAAGTGGCAACCAAGGCAAAATACTGCACCGAGATCTGAAACCGGCTAATGTCTTTCTTGATGAGAATCACAATGTAAAACTGGGTGACTTCGGTCTTGCACGAGTGCTTCACCATGACACAAGTTTTGCCAAGACCTTCGTTGGAACCCCTTACTACATGTCACCTGAGCAAATGAGCAAAGCACATTACAACGAGAAGTCAGACTTGTGGTCTTTGGGCTGTTTGGTTTATGAACTCTGTGCTCTTGTGCCACCCTTTACTGCACCCAACCAACGACTGTTGGCAGTGAAAATAAAGGAAGGGCGATTTAGGAGGATACCTTCAAAATATTCTGATGAGCTGCATGTAAATACCTGTTCATTTATTTGTTTTCCAATAAGTTATGAACGCATCTTAAAAATTTGAAATGGCTGCAGTTTTAACCTGTAAAATGGCCTAAGCTATGGATATTTGTTATTTGTTTAGTAATAATGGGTAGGTGGTTGTGCTAAAAATAGGTCATGTGATTGGCTGACTGCAGTACTTGAGTTTGACTGACATATTTTGTGGGTTGGAGCAAAAGTGCTTTTTCCTTTAAACACATGATTCAAGACTGTTGCATTGACTGCGACTGTTTGAATGAAAATTATATCTGCTAAGTTNAGTTTTAACCTGTAAAATGGCCTAAGCTATGGATATTTGTTATTTGTTTAGTAATAATGGGTAGGTGGTTGTGCTAAAAATAGGTCATGTGATTGGCTGACTGCAGTACTTGAGTTTGACTGACATATTTTGTGGGTTGGAGCAAAAGTGCTTTTTCCTTTAAACACATGATTCAAGACTGTTGCATTGACTGCGACTGTTTGAATGAAAATTATATCTGCTAAGTTGTAAAGTGCCAAATAAGAAAATGTTTACTTTGGAAAACAAGTAATATAAATGACATATATTTTGTAGAACTGCATTTCCTCAATGCTGCGGCTGACTTCAACAGCCAGGCCATCTTTAGAGGACCTACTTCAATTACCACTACTAAAAAACATTGTTGCTGAATACAGCGAACAT
>QXVZ01005073.1:0-10313 GCA_008931825.1 Phallusia fumigata
TCATGGTTGCATGTCGACAGGGAGGTGATGCTCGGTTCGTCAAAGAGCTACTTGCACATGGGGCAGATGTACACAAAAAGGCTCGCTCAGGAGCTACCGTATTTCACATAGCAGCAGCCAGCGGTAGCAGAGACTGCATGCGAATGCTGGTTATGAATGGGGCTGACCCCAGAGTTTTGGTGAAAGGCACTCATGCTCTAGAACTTGCGAAAGACGACAAGACAAGAAAAGTAGTGCACACATGTTTGCGCTCAGTTATAATTCGGGAAGAAAAGGAGAATGCTGTGTGTGCCTACTGTGAGCAGCAATCGAAAAATCTCAAGAGATGTGGGGAGTGTTATGTCGTGTTCTACTGCACGACAGATTGTCAGTCAAAGCACTGGGCACAACACAGAAATACTTGTGCTAGTCATATGATCGCCAAAGTTGATGAGGGAACTTATAAAGCGGATCCAAAAGGAGGTGAGGAATCCCGTTTTGTCCCAAAGCATGTTGACATTCAGAGCCATGACAAGAAAACCTTCTTCGCTGAAGCCTATGCTGGTTTGACCAACTTATCCACCTCTCCTCAGGAAATCATTAAAATCATCAATCCTGTAAAAAGAATCACAGCAAGAATTGTTCCTGATGGTGAAGATGATGAAGACTTCAAGGCTCTACTTGATTATGTAGTGAGCAACGGTGAAGGAAACAGGCAGAGTGTATACTTCTGGGCCAAGTTTGCCAACGAGGCAAAGACTGAACTCATCATATACCATGGAAAGAAGCTTCCCAGGTATGACACACAGGATACAGCGGAGCGAAAGAAAGAGAGACAGGAACAACAGAAAAAAAAGATTGATAAGGCAATTCGCTCAAGCACCCTCCTTACTACATAATTTACTGCACAACCAGTGTGCAGATATTATTTTTTGCATAATGTGCCTTTTTGGTCTANTTTTGCATTATGTGCCTTTTTGGTCTAAGGCAAACAAACATTTAAATGACAATCGTTCATCGTTTGTATGTGTGTTGTGTTTTGTCATGATCAATCTTTCAAGTCATCAAAAAAATGATTTATTTGTAAAGGTTTTGCAATCAGTCGCATAAAGCTGACAGGTTTTGTGACGTAAAAGTTTGTAAACAAAAAAGTAGTCCAAAGGTTCATTTAATTTCTGCTTATAGTATATATACAGAGGCACAGTAGTGTTTAAGAGGCAGACATGCGTCGTTACACAATGAAACCACTGTATGGGTAAATGCAATGGTTTCAACGTCACCGTCTGATATGTTTGCATAACCAACTACGTTACTTCGCAAAATTACGTTACTTTAAAAAGTAGAAGAGTTTTTCATGATATTTTTAAGATAGGTGGACAACACGACAAGCATAAACCAATGTTTGTTTGAAAAGATTTTTATCAGCCGTGCAGTATTTTGCTCGTACAAAACGAAGAAAGAAGATTCCATGCGAACGAGTGTTTTAACTACATCCAACGCGAATGACAAGTGATAGACTAGCGGTTGATAACAGCCACAACTTAACAAAAGAGAAATTACGAGCTTCCCGGATGTCTACCCAAGTTTTGACGAACGCTCGAGTCAATACAACACGTTTTAAAACTAAACTTGACCGATTTTAATCCACAAGTGTTCGGCTTGTGCACCAGTGTTGATCAGTGGCATGGATGTGTCACAACTGAATGACGCACTGAGAAATCTGAGTCCACGATTTGTTTTGGATTTACATGTCACATGTAAATCAAACACATTACGGTCGAGAAGACCAACTGACAGTGGAATTTCAAGTAACCACTAACCCCTTATTTGCAACGGTACCTCAATTTACAAGTCGAGTACAGGTTGTATAAGTGTACATATATTCATAAACAAAATTTTGTGCGTGTTTAAAATATCGTAAAAACAACGCAATAGTTGGTAAAGGATTGTTACTTTAGTTCAATAATTGTCGACTAATCAATTTCACGCGTTGAAGTAGGGCCATGCCACTTTCAAGATAACAGCAATGAGGCAAAATAGACGCTTACGCATTTCCTCAGTGGTGCAAGCGAAGTGCGACGGCTGAGGAAGGAGCACAACGCAAGCGGTCTTCCAGTCAACACAACACAGACCGGTTTTCGCTTTATCCCATTTGACGCAAATGAAATTCGAGTCACCTGTTTTAACACGTCCAGTCACCATGGGGGCGTTAGGAACACAAATGACGCACAGAGTTGTAAGTACAACCACGTACTTAACAGCGGAAAGGACTGTTGAGCCGTTTCAAACTACCAACGGCGATGATGTTTTTAATGCACTATCATATGGTGACGCGACCGGCTATTTTAGGCTGGTTAACGGTAAAATAATGTCGGGTATGTCATTTTCCTGGTTGGTCATGTGATTTGAATTACCACAGGTAGTTTTAGACTCGTATTACAAACCAATGTAACAAACACACTGTCATGTTTTCTGTGTGTTAGTTTCACATGAAAACGTTTTGCTAAGAGTTTACTTTTAAAAACAGTTTTACTTCAAACAGTTAATGGGCAAATAGAAACAAAACAACCTACTTCCAAGATTGCACCATGAGAAGTTTTGCAAAAAAGGTTATTTAGATCTTGTTGTTTTGATGCAGTCTGGCTTTCTAGGTTTCTCATAATACCATATGACACCGAATGGCAAACAAACTTTGTCATTGTGCAAACAAACTCCCTATTGAATGGAGGTAGTAAAGGGGTTTATGACGTCGGTCTCTAACAACGGCACACAATACCACATGAAAATATTTGATCGCAGCCATTCAATGAAAAGATAAGAGCACTTCTCACAACAATTATTAACAAAGCAAACTTCGATTACAAATTTTGTCGTTTCTAGTTTGCTTGTGTGATATACAATGTCTGTTCTTAATAATCAACTGCATTAAAAAAATTCTTGTCCATAAATACAAAATACCACCAATCGTGTGTAGATATTATTTAAAAGGAAATGAAACATATCCTGTTTAAATTTCTGAACAGGACTCATTATTTGGTCTTTCATTAAAAAAGGTCTATTAGTATTTGAGTTTAAGCATTTTAACTCACATGTAAAATCAGTAATAATTAATTATTTACATGAACATATCCACATAGGTTTAAATTAGTTTAGGTTCAATAAATTATGCAAAAGGTTTTTAGGTTTTGGTTTACAATGTAATATTTTAGTTTGTAATGACACATAATTTTTGTATTTACCATATTTTCCATCTTCTGATGAGTCTCCATCATCTCCACAACACCCCATGTCTAAAAAGATCACAAACCATTATGTTTGGTAGTTGAAAGTTAAATCTTGCTTTGGTGTGTCACAACAATTAATACGCAATGAGAATCAAAAATATCAAAGGTCCAACAGATGTTCGTTGCTTACTAGATTTACCACAGAAAATAATGGTACTTAAAAAAATTTTAAACACTCTAGTTGGTCACCTTTTGACATGGTACTATATTGCACTACAAAAGTAGTGAAACATTTGGCTCATTGTTTTTAATTGGCATTGTTGATTAAACATACACTCTCTGTCTAAAAAACACCAAAATTTGGATAGCTTTGATGTACAATAACAACTTACCAAATTTTTTGAACACTTTAAACCACAAAAACAACTTGAATCAGAGTTTAACCAATGTTGTTTTAAACTTGATATTCTGCAAAAACAAAATCCAAAAACTAAGGTACACACACAATCCGCAGTATTCATTATAACAACATAAGTCAGAAACATAACTTCAAAACGACAGCAGTGTTGTAAAAACGTTACAATATTTTGTCTATTGCAATGGCTTAAGTTTTTGTAACACAAAAATAAAAAATGTGTTTGTACACAGTTTGCGTTTTGCTTGGATAAGGTAACTGAACAAAACCAATACCTATGTACTTGAAATTAAAAGTCCTTAAATACAACTAAACGATCCCACAATACTGCATACGATCATCATGGCATTGAATGTTTTATGAAGAGAATAATCAATAGCCTAAAGCGGTAGTTTACTTTAACACAAGTACATAAACTAATATTCAACTATTTAATGACCAGCTAAACTCCATTTATCAGTGACCCTCCTGAAAATACCATCGCGTTACGCTTTTAGTGCAAAGATGAGATCATAAGAGGCTTGGTCGTGCTTTTGTTTTGAGCTGACGTACCATCACTCAAGCGTAACAATCACAGCTGAAATTACTGATCCCAAACGGCGCGCAAATGGTTAAAAATAGAATTATTTTTGTGTCCGATGTCGATCGAGAAAATTTTGACAAACGTTTGAGTAGTTTCAGGTTTATTCTGTTAAAATTGTATGCTTCACATTGTATGTATATTGTGCACATTTTTAAAGAGATTTGTGTTGTTTATTCCATCTACGGTTTTATTACATCCAAAACGTCAGAAATAAAATGTTTTCAAAACATATGAACGAAAAAATAACTATGTTCAAGTCATAGATTTTAAACTTTCAAAATAAAATAAAAAATTCCTATTATTGACACCTTTTTGAATCCAATCGTTGTGAAGTTGCGAGCACGTTGATGTTGCACGAAGTTGTGCAACTTCAATAAGAATTTTTTTGTAGCCTTGCAAGAAAAAAGCAGGTATAACAGCTGCCGTCGTCATAAGACGAAGGTTCAGAAACATAGAAGCTTTGAAAATCCTTCAGGTAAAGTATTAATTTAATTGTCTTTTAAGCGTATTTCCTTTCTACAAATTGCAGAATAGTAGTCACATTTTTGCACAACTTGTTGCGTATAAAACTTACGAAGATGGCTGTCCGTGTGCAGTTTGAGAACAACAATGAAATTGGAGTATTTTCAAAGCTCACCAATGCTTATTGTCTTGTCGCCATTGGTGGTTCAGAAAATTTCTACAGTGTATTTGAATCAGAAATTGGGGAAACAATTCCAGTGGTCCATGCATCCATAGGTGGATGTCGTATTATAGGCAGAATGTGCGTGGGAAACCGCAATGGTTTGCTTGTACCTAGCTCCACAACTGACCAAGAACTGCAGCATATTCGCAATTGTCTTCCAGATGCGGTTAAATTGCAAAGGGTGGAGGAACGATTATCTGCTCTGGGTAACGTTATAGCATGCAATGATTATGTTGCACTTGTACATCCAGACCT
The DNA here is from genome assembly GCA_008931825.1 of Phallusia fumigata. Taxonomy (NCBI): domain Eukaryota; kingdom Metazoa; phylum Chordata; class Ascidiacea; order Phlebobranchia; family Ascidiidae; genus Phallusia; species Phallusia fumigata. The sequence continues at coordinate 5,142 of QXVZ01005073.1, forward strand.
TGACAGGGAAACAGAAGAAATTTTAGCTGACATTCTAAAAGTTGAAGTCTTCCGACAAACTGTTACCGATCAAGTTTTAGTTGGGAGTTATTGCTGCTTTAATAACCGAGGAGGTTTAGTTCATCCCAAAACTAGTGTGGAGGATCAAGATGAACTCTCTTCCTTGCTGCAAGTCCCACTTGTTGCTGGCACTATAAATCGTGGCAGTGAAGTAATTGGCGCAGGAATGGTGGTTAATGACTGGTGTGCATTTTGTGGTTTGGATACTACCAGCACTGAACTGTCTGTTGTGGAAAGTGTTTTCCAACTTGGTGATAATCAAAATCCTGGTGCAGTACAAACCAATATGAGAGATTCGTTAATTGACAGTATGGTGTGAAAAAGAGGTGGCCATGTTGTTTTGTATCTAAGTTTCATGACATTGCGATAATTTTTATAAGCTGTTGTGGCAGGAAAAAATGTTCTGCATACAATATGCCTGCCCATTAGCTGTTTGTCATTTTTATAGTAAAGTGGCAAAACGTCGACAATTGCAATTTTAGGCAACAAATTTCATAAAGTCAAAATGTTATGGGACTGTTGCAAATAAACATCAAACGATTTGCATTATTTTTGATGATTAAAACAAAATGTGTGCATATTATACCTTGCAAAAGCAAGACTTGTTGAGAACTGTTTGACTACACAACTTTTTAATACTAACAAAAACGAAAGATAAATGTGTGGTCATATCTTGTTCTCAAGAGTAAAAAAATCGTAAAACTAAAAGGAAATGCATTTGATATTTGTACAGCCCAAAGTGTTGAAAAAGAGTTAAAGCAGTTTTAAATTTAGTAGTTGGAGATGAGCATAAAAACGTGTAAACATACAGTTTCATTCATGGTGACATAATGCAAAACAAAATTGTCATGACCATTAGTAAAGTGTTATCTCCTAAACTGTATTTTCACCAAATTACGGGTCTGATTCGAGCTGCATTGCAAATAATGCACTCTTTTGCTTTTGGTTTACCAGAGGGAATGATCACTCCATCAAGGGTTACTGCTTGTTGGGGGTCTGGTGTGGTATGTCGGACCTCCTTTGTGCTGTGTTTTTTTGGGTTAATTGATCTGCAACAGTGCCTTTGGTGGCACAACTCTTCAAAATTTCAACCTTCACACTCCAATTTGATTCTTTGAGCCATGCCAAAGAAGCATCCTGGGGCCCAGTTAACTTTCAGTTGTCTTGAAATACTTCCTTAACCCAAAATCTTTTTTTTTCTACTTTGCATTATTTTTGGCGAGTGGAATTAACATGACATATTAGTTGTTGTTGGGCAAATGTTGGTTTGATAATACTACGTTTTGTCAACTGGACATTGGTCATCCATTGGAACAGTGCCAGAAAACTTTACCACTTTTTGTTTTTAAGTGCTAGGTGTGTGTTCTTTTTTGTTGGAGTTGGGGATGTTTGTGCAGAGCTGATAGATCATGATAGATCACCGCAAAATTACAGCTACCAGTAAAACACAGGTGTTTTTGGAAAATCTGCAGCATTTTTTGGCTTTCTGTATCGATTTTGTTCGCCTATAACAAAGCTGTATGCTTTCCTTGTTATTGAAACAACGCCCTGTGAAAACATCGACCTCCTCAAAGTGACCACAAGCCGCACTACAGTTAGCATAATCACGTTACGTTTATGTTTGTCTATAACACGCACCTAACTAGATAAAGCTCCGATTTGCCAACACTAAACAAAGTCTCGCTAAATTCCGGGGTTTGACTAGACATATGGTCAACTTACTGCGTTTTGACTTGCCATGCTAGCCAAAAATTCAAATTTGGACATTGTGTGCATGCACATTTTATTGGTATCAATCAATTTTCACAACAAACCACACCATCACATTTAACATGACACAGCATAATCATAAAACACAAAGAAATAGGGATACAGAACTTGCAATTATATATGTGCTGATAGTTAAAATTTCAAAATTGCACACAAAGTGACAAAATGTTAAAACTAGATTTATATAACAGTGATTATGAAGTGCATAAAATTTTTACATGAACATGGAACAACTATTTGTGAAGAAAATTTAGATTAAATACTGTAAATAAAGAAAAATCAACAAGTAAAATATAGTATACAGACTATTAAAATCTACACTACAGGACAAATGCGTTTAGGGAAGCATGAAGACAAACACATATGTTACATAAAAGCATTTTTTGTAAGGGCATGAAGTAGCAAATACAAGTGCTAAGCATTAAATCAAATTATAAGATACACAGCATTAATACTTCAAAACACTGAAATCAACCGCATTAATACTCCAAAACACTAAAATCAACCTTCAAACACTTTGCAACAGTAAACTGTGCAATACAAACCACCTCATTTGACTTCTTAATCTGACATTCCGCTTTAATACTTAAAGCGAGCTTTCACAAGGTACCTTGGCTTTATTTGTGCAGTATCATACACAATGTACTCATTGTACAACAATTGAGCATCCTTTTGACTCACTTTTTTAGGTTTACCATAAGGTAAAACAGCTCCATCTGTAAGTGTGGTGGCTTGTTTAGGATCAGGTGCAGTACAACCAACTCCCTTTGTGCTGTGCTTTCCGGGTGGAAGGTTGTTAGCATAACAATCGCCATATACCTTTTCATTCATATTTCCCAAAGCTACCTCACAAACAAGGAGAAATCCAATTGGTTGTCGAGAGCTGGTGAAGCAATAGTTGGCAGATTTGGAAACCATATCTGCAAAGTAAACACCTTTTCCAAACATGTAACCTGTTACTGGTGCCTCAGGTGGTGCTATTCTGAGACCTTGTTTCAAAATACCACACCAATTGGTCAATCTAGATCCGTGCCAAAGAAGCATTCTGGTGCCTATATCTTCTTTAAACCTTTTTTCATCATTTTCCCTGTGAACTTGGAAAATATCTTCTACTGCCAAAGCATACTGCCTGTGAGTACTTCCATGAGTATTTTTCAGGTATTTAGCAATTTCTTTGTACTCACTGTTAGTTTTATCCAATGGCACCAATTCACAGCCAAGAGACTCATAGTATCCATCTAGGATATTGACATTTTCGTCTTCAGGCTGCTTATCCAAAATATTGATTGCTATTTGAAGGTCACCAAGAGCCTCAATCAGCTGCAATTTCTCTTTTAATTCCTGTGGTGTTTTGATTAGGGGTGGACGTTTCATGCCAAAATCATGTGGAATCCTGGTGTAGAACTCACTACATGCATCAGTAAGTTCTGCTCCCATCTTTTTCTTCTGGATGCAAGATTCAATTTTCTTCAGTGATTCATATCCAGCTGTTATCTGCTGATTGGTGAGTTTTCCCAAAGGCGCTTTCTTAATATCAAATTTCATTTCTTTCACGGATGCCTCCCATTCTTGTGTGTCAAAAATTAGGCTCAAAACATCTTGAATTCGTTTGTCAAGTGTAGATGGAACCTCAACCTTTGGCTTTTTTGGAGCAGCATCAGTTTCTTCTTTTTGTTCATCACCATAGTCAATTTCCACCATATCATACTTTCCTTTTTTCTTTTGAAAGTTATCCCTAAACATCCAAATATTGCCAGTCTTCTCCTGGAACTTCCTTCTGAAGAGGTCAACACACGATTGCAGCAAGCCTGGTTTAAATGTTGTCCCTGCTACCTTTCCTACCCTGCCCCATCTGAACCAAACATGGTACTCTGGCAGCTTATTATGCTTAACAACCTGCAGTATGTAGTACTTGTTGTTGTTGAAGCCAATATTAGTCTGATTTAGCATTGCATTGTACACTGTGTCCCCTTCAACTGCCACATGGTAATTTGTTGCATCCACAGGACATTGATCATCGATTGGAACTGCCCCAGTAAATGTAACAACTTTTTCTTGTTTCTCCGAATCAGATGAGGTGCTAGGTACGTCATCTTCTTTTTTCACAGTGACTTTAGTTGCTGCATCATCCGCCTTGCGTTTGGTTGCTGTCTTTTTCGGAGATCCAGCAGTTTTTGCAGCAGATTTTTTAGTTCTTGCCATGGTTGCAAGAAAATAGTGGAGTGTTATAGTACGTTCTGGAAAAAAGTATCCATCATTAGTCTGTTGTCAAAGCCAAATACCTTAGCAACAGTTATGCGAACTAACACAAACGTTTCAAGCAAACATAGTAATGCTGGTGTGCACAATTATCATAATACCTAAGTTTGTGCTTGTGGTTTGCTATACCCTTAGAAATATTTTTTGCCAAACGATGTGTATCAGCCTACATAGCAAACCACCTGCGTTTTCATTTACTCTGCAAGCACAGCAACCCGTACATCGCCACAAGAGACAAGACTGAATGGAAGAACGCGTTTAGGCGAAACTATAGGCAACCGTCCAAAAGAAAGGTCTGGCAAGCTGTAACCGTCACGTTCCAGGACATTTAGCAGACCGGCGTGTATTTATAGATTCCAGTATGATGCTTGCTTGCCCAAATGTTGTGCCAGATTTTCGTGTCTTTAAATAAAAAGTTGAGTTTATTTAAGAAAAAGTAAATAGCTTGGCGCAATTCGTAAACTACGTTGACCCTAGCAACCGCTTCACCGTTTTGTTTTACCCTACAAAAATCATTTGCGGNCGTTCTGGAAAAAAGTATCCATCATTAGTCTGTTGTCAAAGTCAAATACCTTAGCAACAGTTATGCGAACTAACACAAATGTTTCAAGCAAACATAGTAATGCTGGTGTGCACAATTATCATAATAACTAAGTTTGTGGTTGTGGTTTGCTATACCCTTAGAAATATTTTTTTGCCAAACGATGTGTGTCAGCCTATATAGCAATACATCTGCTTTTTCATTTACTCTGCAAGCACAGCAACCCGTACATCGCCACAAGAGACAAGACTGAATGGAAGAACGCGTTTAAGCGAAACTATAGGCAACCGTCCAAAAGAAAGGTCTGGCAAGCTGTAACCGTCACGTTCCAGGACATTTAGCAGACCGGCGTGCTCCTCACTATTTATAGATTCCAGTATGCTGATTGCTTGTCCAAATGTTGTGCAAGATTTTCGTGACTTTAAATAAAAAGTTGAGTTTATGTTGTAAAATGTAAATAGCTTGGCGCCCAGCGTAATCTACAGGACGTTGACCCTAGCAACCGCTTCACTGTTTTGTTTTACCCTACAAAAATCATTTGC